>VWYP01027662.1:0-23951 GCA_013400435.1 Pycnonotus jocosus | reverse complement strand
TGGGGTGTTCCGGCTTCACTCCTCTCGGTGTGCAAGTGAATGCTGTGGGTGGGAATAGCTCGTTCATGCAGAGGATAAAGAGACAAGACCAAAGATAACATAGGAAATAGCAATGAATGGGATAGGAAAGAAACAAACTTGAGAAGAAAAGGGTCCGGAAAAGGAAATAGGGATTCTGATTCTATTTTCTGTCAGTCCAAACTTAGACTGAGCATATGATATCATTTTCTTTGCCATGATGATGGAATGTGCCGGAGCCACAAAGCATAATCCCAGCAAGCTCCTCCAATATTGTAGATATTTCAGCTTTGTAGGGACACGACCTTGGATCGTGCCACCTCTCTGTCCTGTCATCTCTCATTCCTGCCCTCCCACAAGTACTGAACATGTTGCCGTGGCAATGAGAGAGAGACCCCCAAGACACTCAATTTGCAGCAGCTTTTATAAAAACAGGAGATGGATAATGAAACACCCCAAACCAGTGCCCCCATTCCTTAGAAAACCCAGGTTTATATCCACGTAAGTTCATCGCAAGTCTTCATGGAAGGACTTTTTTATTTCCTTGGGTCATTGAGTTTTGCCATAGAACATTGTTCTTTTCCTGACACACAACTGGCTTTTCTTTGTCAGAGAGCTGTATGGAAATTTTCCAGTCTGGCTTAGCATCACTTTACTGGGGAAGTGGTGTCAGCAAAGAATGAGTTTCCCCTCCTAGCAAAAATAAAATATGCTGTTTTGCAGAGCTGTGCTGAACCGTGAACGTGACCTGCGTTCAACTTCCCTCCGCTATGTAATCTTGCGTGCAAGTCATGGGTGATACCACTTGAATCTGACACACTGTGATAACAAACATTTTGTTATCACCAGCAGCATGACAGCGTTAACCCTTCTCAGCACAGGTCCAGTCAACTCTCTGTGGGTGAGACTGTTCCTTCTCCCTCCTGCCACTGATGCCTCCTTTCCTTTGTGCTCTCTTCCTACCAGTCTTACCTCCTTGGAGAACTTCCTCATGAAGGATGATACTGCACAAGATGGTGGAAGAGAACCTTGGACTTGTCTCCTGCCTCTCTCTCATTTCTGTAAGGACAGATTTCCTTCCTGGCACCTCTCTTGTCTTTTCCTTATCCAGCTCTAAGACTGCCAGAAAATGCTCTCCTTCCCACTTCACTGATAAGGATGGCCTGCAGTGGGTAACAAAAAAGAGATGTGTGACACCAGATAGATCCTCTTGGCTGTTGTTTCTCTATGGCTCCCCATGAAGAGAGCAGAGCAGAGCAGAGGAGCAGCCTGGAGAGGATGTGAGCAGGGGTACAGCCAGACCAGGCAGAACCCCTGATATTATCCTGAGTTGGAAGGGACACTCAAGGATCATCAAAATACAACTCCTAGCCCTACACAGGCCTCCCCAGGAGTCACACCATGTGCCTGAGAGCATTGTCCAAAGGCTTCTTGAACTGTCAGGCTGGTGCTATGAGCACTTCCCCAGGGAGCCTGTTCCAGTGACCAAACGCCCTCTTTTTTCTGGGTGAAAAACCTTTTCCCTGATATCCAACCTAAACCTCCCCTGACACGGCTTAATGCCTTTTGCTTGGGTCCTGTCACCGGTCACCAGAGACAAGAGAAGAATCTTCCTTGTAGCAAGAGCATTTAGTGTGACAACATCAGGAGGAGGCAGGACACTGTGCTGACACCAGCAGCTTTCAGGTTTTGTCAGAAGTCCAAATAATCTTTCTTCAGCATTAATAGCTGAGTGTAGGTTTTGCAACAAACAGTGCTGGAAAGCCTGGAGTATCCTGGCCTGATGCATCCCTTTGACTTGTAAATGATAATGGGAACACAGAGAAAATTAATTCAATCTCATTCCCATCTTTTCCCTTCTGTTTTCTGGAAAAAATACTGTTTGTTTGTCTTGTCCTCTAAAAATGGGAAGCCTTTTGATGGTGTTAAGTTTTCACTTAATTGAATTAAGCCAATGTAACATTTTTTAGGATGTTCAGAAGATATTTATGAGCCTGACTCTCACTGGCATCTGCAAGAGTTAGGCATGAGGTACTTTTGAGGATGTGAGTCCTACAGCAGCAGTATGGTTGAGGCTAAGACCCCTGGAGTTGTGTGTACATGAAGAATATGTGGAGAAAAGGATTGCTGAGCTCATCTGGAGCTGGACATCAGAACTATGATACTTCTGTGAGTGCTATTGGGTTTTGTGTCTCCTTGCAAAATCTCATCGGCACAAATGTTTCAGCTCAGCGTGAAATAACTGCACACAAATTAATCAGAGAGAGGAATCCTGCAATTTCTCAGACAGAAAATAAATTATGAGGGTCGAATGACTCATGGACTGTGCTGTTGAAAATCATTTAGCAACTATAATAGATTCGGAAAAATATTCTAAAAAAAGATAACTACCTACTAGTTTTTCTTTTTTCAATAAAGCATCACTCTAAACACAGTGTACATTTCACATACAGTATTTTTTTTTTAATTGCTGGATTTCAAACAGCTTTTTTGTAATCTTGGTCTAGTATCTTCTGAGATGTTGAACGACTAAGGTTGCTGCAAAAGAGCAAACCAAATGTTTTGGCAGGATATGTGATGGTCCTTGTTCTACAAGCATTTTCTAATTCTATGATGATCTCTTAATGGTATGATAGTGATTAAAACAAGTATTTTTGAATGAGAAAGGGAAAAAGAAGCCATGTACTACTGCGGTACTGTAGAACTATTAATAAACCATGCTGATAAAAATAAGTAATTTTTTATTGGAATCTTAGTAGAAGAAAAGAGCTGTGATGCTGCCTGAAGCTATCACGTGTCAGTGACCTCTTGACACTCATTTACTTTGATTTTCAAGAGAGAAAGGAGCATCATAACAGCCAAGGCTGTGCCTTCCTCTTTGTGTTTTTGTGAACACAAAAGGATGTCCTCCTCGGCTCATTGTGCAGGAATGGGAAACAAATAACTGTTGGCACCAATCTCACTGAGGTTCTGGTGCCTCTTTCTGACAGGCACTCTTTTTTGCTGGCCAGCAGTGTCACAGTGCTCCTGTGGTGAACGTGGGCCTGAACTCCTACCTGCCCAAGTGTTTACTGCCTCTGGGCTTGGAGACCATTGATCACCCAGGGAGCTTTCTCCTGCGGTGCCTCCTGTGCCACCAGACAGCTCACAGCACTCCCTCACATTACACGCCTCCTCCTGTAGGATGAGAGCCAAAGGAGGAATGTGCTTTCCAGCACCAAAAAATTTTGAGAACCTCCTCCAAAACTGTGTTATTATACAACTGGAAATAAGCCAGCATTCTCACGATGAAAAATTAATTATCCAGTGTCTATTCATTGTGTCATTATGTTCAACAGAATTGCAGTGCATGTCATATCCCAGCACTGCATAGTGTTTTAATCCACCATAAATCCTTGTGGAGTACATCATCTGGAGCATTTAGCGTGATGGAAGGTGGATTTTGGTGAAAATGGATTGAATAGCCCTGGTATATTGAGATAGGATCATTGTGTCAAGAAAAGCTTTCTCTGTGGTCTTGAAGGGCCCAAAGCTTCCCTTTCTCCACTACCACAAAAGCACCACTCAGGCAGCTGCTTCCTCCACTTGGGAAGGGCAGAGAGCCTCTGCTACCATCATCCTATTGAACCAGGGGAAATCCACAGCTTTATGTTCTTGGATCTTCTCCAGATCTCAGGAAAGGTAAATACCCCTGCTTACCTGGGATGTTCTCTAGAGGTTGCTTGTCCAAGACTGGTTCTCTACCTTTGAAACCAAACTCTTCCTTACTGGGGATACTGATAAGCATCATCAACAGATAGAAAAAAAAAGTCAAAAAAGGCAGAAACATCTGGAAAAACAAAGGGCCAGTAGCTGAGGTGAAGCTGCAGGGAGTATAAATTATGACAACAGGTCCAGCCATAAATTGAAGAAAATGCTTGGTAAGAGATATGAAGAATTCCTGTTCCCAGACATCAGGAGAACATTACGATGAATTCGTTGCCATACAATTCAGATGCTGTTATGTACTATGCAATTTTGGGAGGAGATTGTTGAAAAGTGCCTCTATGGAATCACTGGAATTCAGAAAAGTCATAATATTTTCATGCTGGGAAGCAGAACACACCCCGGGTGCTCTATACACTGGCTGAGAAAGATTAGAAGGAATGGGGGGTGGGAAAACAGGAAAAACAACTGGAAAACAAAAGTTTGTAAGAGGTTTGGGAGAGATGTGCTTGCCAATTCTCCAGGTGGGAGCAGGTGATCTATACAAAAAGAGGTGTGGTTTCTGCACCGGGTTTCTTAAGACCTGGCAACAACTCCTACTCCAGCAGGAGTGTGTTCTTTCCTTGACTATAGGCAGAGCTTGGGGAAAACAACCTTAAACGCATGGTGACGTTGCCAGGTGAAGTGGGTGGTGGGGACACTCCTCTCCTCTGCACTGTGCTGGAGAACCTCTGCTGCAGGCACAGCAGTTTGGCTGAAAGCGAGGTGGCAATGCTGTAGCTCAGAAGCAGGAGCATAACAGACCACAGGGCTATTTGGAGCAAGTTCATTGGAAAAAGAGTAAAGTGCATCATGATGGGTTGCCTACATAAAATACTGGCAAATTGTGAGAGGAAATGAGGATGCTAGGAGAAAATTATGATGCACGTGTACAGAAGGAGTGGGCCAATAAAGCAGACTGTCCTTCTTAACATTGTTATTTTGGCAGATTTCAAAACTCAAAACATTCTGTGTCTCTTATACTTCATTATAAATAAATGCTTGTTGGTAATTATAGGATCACTTTTATTTCAAACTCCTGTGTCCCTATAGATTTGATAATGTTTTCACCTTTCTGGAGATTCATTAAACTTGCTTTCCTGCTGGATGCTTTGAAAGCCAGGAGATAATCTGCAGGCTTGTTGACACCATAATGCTATGATGGCTTGTGTGCCATTAAAATAGATCACAGAAGTGTTCATCTATAGAACCTGAACTCAATACATTGTGTCAGTATACAGTATAGATCCCTTAATCCATAGACTATTATGAAAATAGTGGATTAAGGAGTTGCTTGGGATCAGAGTATGCTGTATGTGTAACAACAGTTTAGCTGAGATTAGTATTTATTACTCAATGCAAAATTTGATCGAAGGATTCATAGGTCCTTATAATATCACAGTTTTTATTTTATTACTAAATTACTGACTTTTTGCCATACAAGCTCTTGATAAGATCTGAGAATTAATCACTGTATATGAAAACAATGAAAACTGAATAACTGACATAAATCTAATCAAAATATTTTAGCTTCATACAAATATAAAAGATGGAATTTAGATGTTTAAAATGCATTGTATGGGAACATGCATGGAATGGACATTCAGACTTCCAAAAAAATAACTTGTAAATTAAAAAAAAAAATTAAAATGAGTTTAAACTGTTATACAGATCGGTGTCAATCTAATCTAAACCAAAGTGAGCTGGAAAGCAAAAGTATTTTTCCATACAATTTTTTTCTGTCAACCATCTTGGTGAAATTGTCCGAAGCAGAAGTTTTATTAAACCATGGGGTGAAGTTGAATTGAGTAAGACAGCGGCAGTTTTACAGACCTATCTTTAATGCAGCAGAAGGTTGTCAACAAGCCTTTTTGGTGACATCTCCATGTGAGCATGGCAAGCAGATGATTTGAGGATTACCAGGGTGCTGGACAGGTCAGTCAGCATCTTAAAAATCTCTTCCATAAAGGATGAAATCTGCAGCCAGAAGCTGTTTACTGGCTGAAGGGGGAGGGAAATGGCTGCATCTAAAAGGCAGAGACCCTCGGGTTTGTTTGTGTGTGTACGTGAGCACTGTGTCTGAAACTTGCTCTGGAGTTTTATAGAGAGCAGAACTCTGCTTGGCACTCATTTTCAAGCAAACTAGGAGACAAAATAAAATCTCGGTTGTGAGGCACTAACACATAAAGAAATAATTTGTGCATAGAAATCATTATTTTTACAAGGTAAGTAGAACAGAGCCATTTTTTTGGCCCAAGGTGGAACATGTTTACACTGAATTTCAGTTATACTGCAAGTCATATTAAAAAAAAATGTTTCTAATCCCAGTTTTAGCTGGGGGTTTTTTATTTTTATTTTTTAGTCCTGTTGCCGCTAGTCCCTATTGTACTGTACAGAAGAGTCTCAGTATTTCTGAATGGAGGCTCAGACACTTCATATCAAGCAGATTAAGCTCCTGTGAGCCTGCCTGTGCTGGAGATTTCTCTTTCATGGACTATGTGCCAGCTGATCATCTCTGTTAGTTTTCAGGTCCACTTCCTACATGTGCACAGCCCCTGGGCATATGATGCTGTGGTTTGTAAGAAGGTTATGAAACCCCAAGCAGAAGGGCACAGCAAATGGAGCCAGCGCAAGGCTTCGCTTTGGCAGCAAGCATGACTTGCAAGCAGGGATGACCGTGGCACTTGTAGGCCATGAATGCTCGTGCCCAGGGTCGTGCAGCAGGGACTGGGAACCTGCATATCCTAGAGTCTAAATGAAAGAAAAGAAGGACCTATGGCAGCCTTTCAATGCATCTCCAAAAGAGCACTTGTGGCCAAAGAACTGTGGGGAGTCAGCTCTGGGAAACTGGAGGAGAAAATATGTAGAAAAAAGCTGGCGAGCTTGATTTACCTGCACAGTTCTCCATGAGGCAACATTTAAGGAATGTTCAATTTCTATCTAGTTCTAAACTAAAGGTTTGTACAACTTAGCCTTTACATCTCTCTAGTTAAAAAGTATTTTATAACTTAGCCCTGTGGTACTAGCAATTTATATTTGCTTGCTGCTGGCTTCAGTTATGCTCCACTGTAAGAAAAGACAGGAAGATCAAACAAACATTTAAAGAAGTCATAGGGAACTTGAAACTAGCCAGTCTACCTACCACTTGGACTGATTTTACATAATTTTTAAACATTTCTGGAGTTCCTACATAAAAGATTACACATAGTACATTATCCTTTAATGGCAAAAGTTTAAAAAGGCAGAAAAAAGAAAACCAGGAAACAGAGCTTTCACTGATTTCCAGTAAGATTTTCTCAACCAGTAGATTTGCTGAGATCAAGAAGGTAAGAATAGATGTTCTGAATACAGTGCATATTTGGAATATATTATTCTGTTTATAGAGTCTGAAACATCATTTCAATGCTGCTGCTTTCTGTCATGTCAGAAAGCAGTGGATCTCAAAATAAAATAGTTTTCCAGAGGCCATTATACATCCAAAGGCTGATGTCTCACGCTACTTCAATAAGGTAATATTCTCATTTTTATAAAGAGAAAAAAAATATTTGGCAAGTGTGGTTAGATTTTGTGAATATTTTCGATGTGCGAAACATCAAGTGAAATTATTTTGTTTTCCTCAAATAAGCCAACTACCAGAGCATCCCAGGAAAAAGCAGGGACACTTCATCAGATGAATAGTGGGACAATTTTTTACACTCTGTTCTTAAGCACAGACCATTAATGCTGGCAGCAGAACTTCAGGATCATTACAGATGCTCAGGAGGGCTCAGAGCGGTGAGAAAACCTGGAATCCCTTGCAAATTTACACAAGTGCCTTGCCTCCCATGTTCTGTCTCAGCTAGAGGTTTAACAACTAAATTTGCCTTTCCCCTTTGCATGGGTTCAAATTGTGGGATTTTGTGTTCATTTCATTGAGTAAAGTTGCCAGGTAGCTCCCCCACTGACTCGTGCCAGTGCTCCATGCCATATGCCACAGCAGAATCACGCTGGGAATGCTGTGTAGCTCTCCACGTGGATAAGGTAGACGTAAATTTAGTGCTGGTCCCAGATCCTGAACTGAAGTATCTGCTGACTTTGTCATCCACGTTTATCATGCCCATCAGGAACACAGAGCCTCTGCATCTCAGTAGCCTCACAGTGACTGACATGACAAGAGTATCTTGGAAATACACTTTCCATTTAATCTCTATTTAAATTGATTCCAGTTTTGTGACTGACTTTGTGTGAAAAGTAGTTGTTGTCACAACGATTTTAATGACACATAAACATTTTCTTCCAACAAGTAGAGGAGAATCATCCATTGTTACAGCTATTGCCATATGGCTATCACATGGCAGGAGATACATCCTCTAACAACTTGGGCTACCTTCAGATCAGTCAAGGAGTGAAAAAAATCCCACTTTAGAGCCCAGACCTAAAACTTGGAGAGCAACCTGAGATTTAAATGGAAGGAGTGCCAGCAGATGCAGAAATGTGCCACTTCCTGTAACTCACACATTTTTAACAGGGGAAAAAGAGAGTTGTGCTTTTAGCAAAGTGATATAGAGACTGGATCAGATAGATTTGCACCAGTTGTGTGACCTGCAGGCCCTCCTGAGCTGCCTGGTGGGTGACTTGAGAGGAGGGATCATATGATGGCTCCCCAAGGTGTTTAGTTGAAGTCAGCTGGTTTAAGTAGGAGATCTTGGCTAACCAAGCATGTTTGAAATGAAATGAGCTCAGAGTGGTCACATAAATGTTTCAGCCTGCAGATCTAACTGGAATGTAGTCTCTGATGTACCATGTTTGGGAGCAAAGCCCCCCAGCCTGGCCTCGCAGGACAAAGCCGCAACTGGATGAGGGCCCAATTTCAGATTCTGGTAAAACAATACTGATTCTACCAATTTAACAAATGGTTAGATATTCTCAAAGGGGGAATATTTACCAATATACCTATTGGACTAAAAAACTGGGTCGACACATTCATATTCCTCCCTGTGCTGATGATCCAAGTGACTGTAAAGGAACTTAGCTAACGAAACGTACCGCACTCACAGAATAAGCCCACAGGCTAGTCATGCTTGACAAGAATACTTTTGACAAGGAGGTGTAATTCATTGTTTAGAATCACTGAAATGTATTTTGTAACTGTTATTCTCTGGCATTCATCCCAAAGGAGTAGCTGTGCTGCTTATCCAGCTGCTGAAGCCATAAGGTATCCACTATAGATACAAGAGAAGTGAAAAAATCTGTCATTTTTAGAAATATGTCTATATCACACAGGAATTCCCTACATTTATGTCACATTAGCTTGGTATTTCCTATCTATATTTTTAGTTTCACTTTCCAAATTTCAATGCATTCAAATAACTTCATCTCAGACCTTGTTTTTTCCTTCAAAAACTCACTGCCATATGGAGGAAACATTAAAATTATTGGATCCAAAGTAAAAACAAAAGCAGCTTAGTGTTAGTGCAAGAGGCTTAAATCAAGACAATTAAAACCAAGTTAAACTGAAAGTAAAAATGACAAATAATTTTGGCCAGATGTAGACCACACACCAAACAGAAAGTCATTGTCGTGCATGGTGGAAGCACAGAGTCTTCAAAAAAAAGATAATCATCTTCAGAAACAGTGAAATAAACTTCCAAGAGAAATCTGTGTTCTAAGCAGACAAGAAAAACCTCTAGCAGGCATAATTTTGAGAAGAGGCTGCCTTCCAGAGTTTCACGAGTCGATCACTCACTGCCACACAACCAAGCGATTGCCAACCATTTTGGGAAGAAGGTCATGTGCTGTTTTCAGCACAGGCAGGACCCAGGATAATCCTTCTGCAGCCTAGCTTTCTTCTCCTGTTTGTTATTTTAATGCCATGATTTATACTTAATGCTGCTGTGAGTGACAGCTACTATGACAGCCGCCTGTGTATCTCCCAGATAATGACGGCTGGCCTCATTAACCATTGTGGCGTTGGGATATTTAGAAGTAGCCTTCAGTTGTTCAGTTTTTAACAGAATAGTTGAAAATGAGACTGTTATGCTTGGTGACCATAGTATGAATTCAGTCTTTTCCAGGTATAAAAATCTTATTGGTGTTCATTGACAGGAATAAACCTGGACCCTCAGAAATACTAAATTTTAGACATTTAATTTGTAATGTTACCTATTTGCTGATACTAATCTGTGCTGCTCTACCACAGCCTTCTGTGCTGCTTTGCAAAGACCACTGGGTGTTAATTGCTAAGATGGATCTGCAGGTTCTAACTGAAAATTTGACAGGGGTTCCTGTGACAATGAACAACAGCTAATGGAGAGGAGGAAAAAAGGCCAACAAACACCTGACCAATTTGTTGAGCTGCCAGGGCTGGCACTGAGATGGTGGAATAAATGGCCCAAAGTTATAATAAAAGCGGTGGGTCATAATTGGTCTCTAATTTGTTAGCCCTATCCAATCTCTTTTACTCCAGCTGGGGATGTTGCCACTGCAAGATATGGAGGCAAATACCCACTTCTTCCTATGCCTTCACTACTCTATTGAAGCCATGCTAAAAAGTAAAAGAGAAAGAAATGTTTGCATCCACACAAATAAATGCAAAGGGCTGGAATGTGTCCATACCAAACTGGACCCTCTGGCTTGTGCTGTGTCTGGGGAAGTCTGTCCTCTCCTTTTCCCTTTCATTCCAGACAGTCCAGGATTTTCTTTTGAAGCTTAACTGTGGTGCATACAACTCCTATTATTGATTCCTGTAGTTTTTAAGAGCATATTTATCTGTTCTTCCATGAACTTCTGGTGTGACAAGCCCCGACCTAGATGGATTTCTGCTATACACCATATATGAACTAGCAGTACTGCAGCTTTATCTGTATTTGCTCAGGCTGTGAGATTCAAAGTTGAGTAAAACTGCAAGAGGGAGTATTTGTCCTTGCTGTCATCTATTTGCAGCCCAAGAACTTTGCATTTTCTATTAAATTTGTTTCCTAATTATCCTTCCCCCCCAGCTTTTTTTTTTGTTACATCAAACTCTAGGGGTTTCTGTTGGGAAATGGCTTGCTCAGACTATTTTACCAGCAATTCTCAGAAGTGTCAGGTACGAGTGGGACAGGAGACAGTGACCCATGCAACAAAACTGAGATTGCAAGTTCTGTCCCATTCTGGGACAAAATGGGCCTTCACAAACCTGTTGGTAAAGCTGTTTAAAAAGACAGAAAGATAGACACAGTAACCCTAAAATAATCCACCGGTCAAGAAAATCTCTGTGATTTATGTGATTAATGTGATTTAGTCACATTCTTAATCTGCCTACATTTGTCTACTAGTCTGGTCTATTCAGAAATTCAGTTCTGGATCTAAGATGTCTTTTCCAGCAAAAACCCCCTCTTGAAACAGGTAACAGACTGACAGAAAATACTTGATTTTAATAAACCATCATTTTCCTGGTACATTAGTCCATTCTTTCTTTGGACTCTGCCCCCTGGGTGTGGACATTGTCCTTCTTGAAGGGAAGGAAGCCTCTCTCTAATTTTTATCCAGTGTTACTATGGTCACCCAGCTTTCTGGGATAAACAGCAAATTTAGGGCCACCCACTGCTTCTCCTTTGCCTTGCCTCCCCCTGCCTTGGGGCTGCATTGATCTGACATCATGCAGCAGGATAACACCTATGTTAGCCCTGTTGCTGTCACTACAGCCTGCAGAACAAGACAGAGCAATAGAACATCAGTTTCTTCTCAGCTGTCTTGCTAGCCTTCCTTCAGTGGGCAGAGAAAAGCAGTTTTCAGCAGGAAAGTGGAAAGGGCTCCTTGAGAATTTGCAGAAAAATGTAGGAAACAGATCTGATTTTCTGATTGCTCCATTTTCTAGCTCCTAAGCAAGGCTGGAGAAGAAATGTCACAACCCTACTGCTTCTTGTGTCCTTGGGCTACAAAGAGAGAGGATGGGCCATCCTTGGAAGCCTGCTGACCTCAGTAATATCCCAGAGCAACTAGTTACTGGTGCATGCAATAGGTGGGAGCTGAACACAGCCCACCTGCCTTTACCAGCCTCCAGAGAATGAGAAGTTTGCTCACCTTCTGCAACACAGAGGGCAAGCAGAGGCCAGAGTGTGCATGTGCCTGCCCTGCTGGAATGCCACTTTTCTTCTCAGTTGCACATTTCCCCACATCACGTAACCAAGTCAGTTTAATGATTTCATGCACCTCAACCAAACACGTAATTGTAAACAAATCAAAAGACAGTCATGGGAAGTTGGGAAAATATCAGGAAGCCAGTCTTCTCTACCTGAACCATTTCCCAAAAGAGAGATGAAATTGACTTGATATAATTACTGAAACCCTGAACAAAACCCTGCTCCCCCCCAGCCCCGAAAAAAACCCCCAAACCCCAATCAAACCACCCACACAAGCCACATCAAGTCTTGAGTCTTGCAGCAGCATCAGCAAAACAACAATTGTGCTCAATTGTTTGAAAACAAGGCATTGGCTCTATTGAACTCAAGAAGCTGGAATGTGGCATTCTGCCCATCTCACTACCTAGGCTGGACAGCCTCTCAGGACACCCTGTGGGCCCCTATCTGAAGCAGTCTTTTGTAGTGAAATTAGAAAAACTGTTTAAAGGTATGAGAACAGGGTCCTGAGTAAGGACAATTAATCCTCACAAAGTAAGGCTTTATAAATACTGTGAATTCTAGAGGGCCCTTGCTAACAGTGTGCCCATACTACATGCAGGAGACACAATGTTAGCACATTCACTGATAAATTATTTGTGTAATTACTGTTATTGTTCTTTGCCAAGATTTTTGGCTGCGCACTTCCAGAAACTTTGGATCATGCTTATTTAAAGATCCAATGCTAAATCCCTCCAGTAGACTGCTTTGGTCAAATATTCCTATTATCCCCTTGCCTCTGCTCCTGCACCCTGTACTTGTGTGTGTGCTGTGGCCAACAGGCAATGCTCAAATACCTCATGGGGAGAACTTCAACTGCATTTTCATTGGAAGTCCTGGAATCCTGGCAAGTGGCAAGAATGTGCCACCACCCAGATGTGACAGGCTTGTCATCTTCTGGCACATCTGATTTACAAGTGATTTACTCTCATTTCGTCAACAGCAAGTTCCAGATGTTTCTTCCATAAGAAGAAATAGTGCATAATGGCAGCTGTACAGCAATCGATACATGAAGTCTCTCAGTAGTCCCTGAAGGTTTGTGTTTTAATCTGAAGTGTCACGTGCTTGTGTAGGCACATGTACCCGAAGCCATTCTATAAGGTAACAGGAGAAGTATTTCATGAGTCTGTTCAGGAATATATATTTATGGAGGTGTGGAAATAAATAGATCACTAGTGTCTGACATAAGGAGAAACAGCAGGGTACTGAGAATAAAAAAAAAATAAATTAGAGGTGAATTGTAGGAAGCAGCATCTCTGGGACCAGACAAGAACATCTCTGCACAAGTAATCTCCCTTCCTTTAAGGAAATGCATAGTTGTGATGGGCTGTTGGAGCTGAGATACAGCTGCCCCCAGAAATGAAGGTGGTGTCCAAACTGGCAAAGATGCCCAAACAGAAAGGATGGCCTGTAACTTCATGGCGAAAACCCATGGACATGTGTGTCCTGCACCAGCTAAGCTTACTAAAGTTCTTCCTCAATTCCTGGAGCAGGAATAGTTAACCAAATACTGTGCTAAACCAAAAACTGCAGTAACACTCGATTAAAAGGGGAAAAAAACCCCCAAAAAACAAAACTACCACCCCCCAAAAAAGGGGAAAAAAAAAAAGTATGTTGGATTGTTCTGCCATTCTGTGATTCTATGGTTAGTGCTGTGTTTTATCAGCCATTAAACACAAAAACATCTACAACTCTGAAGGATTTACCATACTTCCATTAGAAAATTTCATGTAACTTACTTCTTACCTATGAAACTCAGGATCTCAATCAGCTGAGTTCAATGAGAAACCTCAGCTTTGACTTACTCCACGCTACCCATCTCATCAGGACTGGCTGCAGCAGCCCCTCCCCAGCATTCTCATAAAGCTTTGCAGAAAAATTTGGCCACAATTTCACTCCACTGACCAAAGTCAGACAGACTAAAACCACTCCCCTTCAAGGGCTCTCACTTCTCTCCTACATTGCCTGAAATATAGATGTTGTCCAGCCTACTTAGAGATTGGTATTTTTGCCTTTACCAGTTATTGGCGAAACAACATTTCACATCCACATTGCACCTTTTTCATTTGTACATCAGTTCAAACAGGACTTGGTGCCTCCCAGCCCTTCAAAACAGATATTCAGATCAGTACAACTGAGCACCTCAACTGCCTGCCAGAATTTTGTCCTGTTTCACCTCCTGTCCTCACTTCCAGACTTGTCCTGAAGTCATTTCTCACAGCCTTTTGCCTGAAAATGGCACAAAAAGCATCAAGACACTGTGAATGGTTCACAGTCAACTAATATTTATGATGTTGCTTACAAGATCCAGCCAAGCAGCTGAGGGCACACACAAGCTGTATGACTGCAGAAACGTGAGGACTCTCGCAGGTGGGTGTTCAAACACAGCCAAGCTTTTGAATAAAAGGAAAGCTACAGACTCAAGATGGCCCAATGAGCTTGCTGTGAGTGGCACCTTGCCATAAAGCTGCTTTTTAAATTTCTTCTGGAGAAAGAGAATCAGGACACCAACTCCCATATCCTGTTTTCAAAGTATGATTTGAACCAAGGATTCCTTTCAGACTAAATGTGGCAGTGATGGCCACTCTTTTTCAGACTCTGAACAGTAAATTTTAAAATTATTTATCAGCCACCAAAAAAAATGATACTTCTCTGAAGTGTTTTGTCCAAATTTGCCCTGTCTTCCTGCAGCTCACTAACTCGTCCTACCTCTTAACCTTCCTACTAATTTACATTTTTCTCAGACATCCATGCCGTAAGTGCAAGAAAATACTGGGTAATACAGTAAGATTTTGGAAAAGCTCAGTATTTTGAAAGTTTAGACAAAAAAATGGGCCTGCCAAGAGACGTGAAAAAGAGGTAACAGTACACAGTAGAATGCTTAGATGCCCTAACACACACCAGAAGCCTAAATTCTAAAAAACATTTAAAATTATCTGAGGCAGTAATGTGTTACAAGGGCAAAAACAACTTTAGAACAGCTCTTCTGTAAAATCTGTGATGTATTAATCTTTCTGAATTGTCTCAAGTACTACACACTGAAAGTTTAACATTTCAATTGCAAAACAGCTGCAATTATTACAAGACAAGGATGCTTGGAAAGCTGTGCATGCAGCAGGTTAAGATTCCAAAAGATAGCGACACATTTCAGACTACCTTTAAAGTTGGAAATAAAATACTTGAGAGGCTGCCATGACCTGTCAACTGGTCTGTAGAAAAAACCCCAAGAAAATAACACCCATCAGCTTCAGACTCACACGCATACCACTGTGGCTTTATCTAACTTCTCTTAACCTGATTTTTAAGCAGCAATTGTAAATATATTTTTTAAAAAATCTGGTTTTTTGAATTTGAATTTTAATAGCAGGCAATTGATTCATATTTCTCAAACTAAGTATCCCTATTTGTGTAAAAACTACTGATGATTTCAGACAGTGAGGATAGAGTAGGTGATCACAAAACCTGGGATATGAAGACTATTCAATTTTATAGTTTTAAACATTTGAATCAATAGTCTCATTACAGTTCACTGCAGTACTAAAGAGCAAACATTTACCATACTCACCTTTTTCCTGTTTTGAACATAAAGCATGGAAGATTTACCTAAAATCAGCATTTCCTAATGACTACATATTGGCAGGGGCACAAGAGCAAACCTGTCCACATCTGAGCAGAGCTTTGTCCAGCGACAGGCAGAGCACAAGGGCTGTGGTTGATATGGGAAGGGTTGTGGGGCACTGCAATTGTGGGAATGCCTCCTGAAGCCTTGATGTGCCAACTTTTAGGAGGTTAATAATGACAAGTTACCTTAACCAAGGATATTTTTATTGGGTCCAGTATTCAAGCATCACCAGGTTAAGGTCCTTTAGAAAAGTAAACTGGTAAGAATAAATGCCCCCAACCTTATGAATGGCAATTGGTACATGAAGTTTAATTTTAAATAAAATTTTACCAGCCAAATTGTGTTATGAGACTAAAACTACTGAACAAAGTTTGAACAAAATACTCCATTTCCAAAAAAAGGCAAATATAGGTTTAATGCCAGTTATCCAAAATTGACATTAGTCTCTTAACATAAGGCAAAAATAGTAATTTTCTTTTATTTTTTAACCTACATTAATAGGTCATATTCTATAGTTGCTCTATAGAATATGCATCATTGAGATGCATTGTAAGATCTTCTCAACATAGTGACAACTCCATAGCAGTCACTGGAAATGTCATAGGGTTAAGGGCTGGATTAATGCTGCAGAGTGGGTTTCTTAAATGTGTGTATAATTTAGTTCTCATGAGCCACAATCACATGTCCATGTTATAGCCATTTAGCACAAATAGTAATTCCTGCAGATCTAAATGTGTGTCAATATAGACTAAACCATAGAAAATGCCATAAAATACTCTATGCAATCTTTAAGCATCTGTCTTCAATATAATTGTATTTACATATTTTTATGAACTTATAATATGTAATAAGTCAATGAAGTCATTTTTACAACGTTTATTAGATTATGAATTTATAAATTCAAGGACTCAGAGGCACATCGTTTAAAAGGCCAAGAACACCAAAACTAAGTAAGTCACAGAAATCAGAATATTTATGGACGTAACACCAGTAAAAAATAAAAATCACATCCAGACTAAAAGCAACACTTCTTTAGAGTCATCCTTCAAAGTTAGCATAATAAAAAGTTCTCATTTCCCTCAAAGAAAAATAATTCATCCCACCTACCAAGCTAGAAAAACCTATTTACAGTTGTACTTTGATCAGAAGTATCATTAAGTTGTGTAATACAGCCACTTCTATTCTGCCATTAGAATTTAACATTTCTTTAAAGTATAGTTGTATTTACAAATGCATAAATATCGTAACTCTGATCTTCATTAAGGTTTGAATGAAAACAGATCGTTAAGTCACAATACAAACGCGTTAGTGGAAAAGTAGGTGCATTTCAGTATCATTCTCAAAGAATAAGAAGCCAAAACTTCTGATAAAGCTCAAGTTCATCAACGAGACCAGGTTTTTAAGTTACGTTAATGAAGACTAAACCTCTTCTGTGTTAACTCTTTACATTGGTTTCTTCAGTCGACTTTCACTACGCTGTATATTTTGGTTACAAACCAAAAGCATGCAAAGAATCCAATTGTCCCTAAAGAAAGAAGAAAAAAATGACCTATTAGAACACTGACACAGGAGACATTAATTTCTATCCATAGTTTATAAGTCAAGATGTATGTATATGTGATCTGCTGTCCTTAGCCTTCAGTACATCAATCACATCAGATAATGGAAAGTTACAGACAGTATCTGGTCCTTACAGGCATGAAATACTCTATCACCTATTTCATTATTTTCAGGAACATAGAATCATGTAGAAGACTCTAGTTGTAAGATGTTTCTGTATTATTTGTCTTACATACTTGTTCTTCTTGTTCCAGTATGCTGCAGTCCCACTCCTTCACACTGCTCCACTTCACCCTTTCTCACACACACTTAATCTGATCTGCTCAGCTGCCAGAATATTGTTATTATGTTTAATAAACATAATACCGGCATCAGAGTTCCCATTACTTAGCAATACTTTAATGTCTTGGAAAACTAGAGCACTATCTTAACTTCTTCACAGACTGAGTAAATACAAATTTCAAACCATAGTGTTTCCAAACCAAGTTTCTACACAACTTGTAGTCCTACTGAAAACACGTGTTACATACCTTAAAAATAAACACTTCTTTTTATAATACTTAAGACAGATTTGAACTAAAATTGAAGGATGAAGACCATTTCCCTGATAACTTGGCATCGTTCTAGCAGAATAAAACCAGCTTCATCCCATCTCTTTGTGTAACTCCAAAAGCAACTTTTAACAAAAATATTATTTTGAATGTGAAATAGTTAACATAGTTGGGCCTTGTTAATCTAACTGGATTACATCAAAATTCAGACTCAATCAGAATGATATTGGATTAAACAGCAGCTCAGAACACCTGTTACAGGAACCTTAATTTCCCATAAAAACTAGGACAGGAAAAAAGCCCTGAAGATTATCTGATTTTTGCCTAAGTACCTCTTCTAAAATCATATCCTTAACTTATACAAGCATCAAGAAAGTTTTTTAGAGGAAGTAAAACTTCCTTTGTTTCAGAGCTGGTAAGAGGGACAACAGAAGTTGTGTGGTAACTTGTTCTCTATAAAAACTCTTGAAAGTACCCATGAATGATATCATGGTCATTTTTTTTCACTTTACGCTTGCTAAACTACTGATGTTTAAGTGACTCATTTACTATGATACGTAGTTGTGATCCCAGCTGTGAATCAAAGATTTGTCATGTAGCTCCTGGTATTCTGCCTGCTGAGTCTGATCAACGACCTGGAATGCAGTATGGATGAAAGTGCCTGAAGCATGTGTTACACCGACACAGCAGCAGGGCACCGTCAAAACCCTTCCTCCTGATCCTGACAATTTTTCACAGATGAGTAAGCAGCAGCAGAATAGTTTTCACACAACAATTATGACTTTTTCTTTTTAGGTTTTTTTTTATCATCCTGACATAGGAAGTCAGTTGCCTTTGGGAGCAGTTTTTTCAAAATTGCTAATATGCTCTTTTGTTTAAAAAAAAATGGAGAAGAACTGCCTGTCCCTTTACCCTACCTCTGATTTCTTCTGTAAATCCTTATCTCAGAGTACTTCAGTAAATCTCAGAGAACTGAACATAATCTGCTGTTAAATTCATATCAATCTAAATGGACAAAATTCTTCTTAAATCTTAAGAAACAGAATTATTTCCCCAAATTAAAAGGTAATTTGCACTTAATCTTGTGGGAAGTAGATAAAAAAATCATTAAGCGCACAGTGTTTTACAATTCTGTGTGATTAATTTCACAAGCATCCTCCCCTGGTTTCAACACAGAAATTGAAAATTTAAAAAAACCAGAACCATACAGACTCTGAAAACTTAGTTCTAGTTGCAGAGGATGACTTGCATTTCCACTGTCCCAATTACAAACAAATGACTGCCACAAAAAGGCTGAGAATAAACCACCTCTTCTTTGCATGCTTATGAACCTACTCTAAAAATTTGCTGGCAGGTGCTGCATAGCCACTTGGTCAACTGAAAGTGAACATGTGAGCAAAGGAAAAAGGGGATGCAGTGGACACATCTTAATGCCTCTAGACAATGTCATGTGACATGACTGACTTGAATGAATAAGGGCAAAAAATGGAAATTCTATGGGTATCTGAGATGCAAAAAGGCAGCTAAACCAAGTCTCAGCATAGCAAATTATTGTAAATCCCCTTTGTCTTCAATGAATCTGCTCCAGAATTACTGCATGCACCCAAAGTAAACAGAGTGAACAAAGGAGACAGGCTAAACACAATTATGGTTTTGAGCAAAACTGTTTACTACTACAGGCAGACTTGCTGAACATCTGTTGGAAAAGCTGGTGAAACTAAATTAATTGACCTTACACTTATGTAAGGCCTTATTATTTTTCACACTACTTTGTAATTTTGCACTGCATTTAAAATTGATCTGCATACAGCAGTACACATTCATTTCTAGTTAAACAACCACACATCCTAGGATTTTTTAGTTCAATGAAACTATCAGTACACACAGACCAGAAGTAAAGGTTAAGAGAAAAGCTGGGTGAGAAAGAAGAAAAAGTGAGCAAGAGAGGCAGAACCTCTGATGTATGCATTCAGAATGACTTGTAAACTGGTACAGAAATATGAATAAAAGTAGAAATGTTTAAATTACAAACTATCTGCAATCAATGCCAAAATACATTAGATTGACTTAAAATGAAGGATAGAAGATAAAACTGACCACTTTTGGGACACAGCTTGATCATTTTTCAATGAGATTATATAATGCACTCAAGTCTTATTTCTTCCTTTTAACAGGCAATGACCCAAGAAAATCCTTGCAGGCCATTGCTCCTGTTAATCATCATCTGCATTCAGTCATAGTGTGCAAACAGCTTCAATATTTCCTTAGCTGAAGTGGAAATGTCTTTGGAGTATTTGGTTACACTTAAAATGAACACCATTCTTAGTTCTTTTCTCTTTTTCACTTTTTTGTTCTCCTATATTTTGTGGAAATGAAAATTCTACTTAATAGTCATACTGAGATTTGTATTAAAAGATAATTGTAGCCTAGGAGGCCTCAAAAGATAGTGTCTATATATAAATACATATACAAGCCTTTGGAATCATTAAAAATCATCATCAACATGAAGCCTGAAATTATTTAAACCATTGATCAGTTCAAAGCAGTTTCAGAAGTACTGCTCTGTAAGGTAGAGTACAGAAGGATACACTGCATTCTGCTGGAGCAGAATACACAATTTTTAAATTTTTTTGAGGAGTTGGCGGTTGCTGCCTTCTTGCATCAGTTTGAAAGGAGACTTCTTGCATTTTCACTGTCATTTTTTCACCCTAAACAAGGGCTATTTCTGTCTGATTGAAGACTACAATGGAAGATTTTGTGACCTCATCTCAATTACTGAAGAGGAAATTGAAACACAGCACCAAAGACAGATGATTTTTCCAAATGCTCACAATGAAGATTACAAGGTTCTGGCAAGACTGATACAAAAAATGTTAAGAGAAATTCTGGCTGCTTCCCATGCCACTTCAGTGCAATTGGGATAAAAGGAAATACATTCTGGAAGAGAGTAAATTAAGAAAAAAAGGCATTCTTTGTCAACTTTTACGCCTCTCTCTTCCTTCCAGCTGTTCCAGCTGTAGTAATAGCTTCCAGCTATTAGCTTCAGAGCCGTAAAATCTGCAGTTTTTATCTTGACACTGTAGCTTTATACTTGATTGTGTGCGATTTGAAGTATACTTCTCCAAAGAAAATGACTTAAAAAATTGAGTTTGTCATATGACTATCCTAAGAATGAAATCTGGGAAAGTATTTATCACATATTTGTAGACCTAATTATAGGCCACACTTCAAATTAGCAGTATTTTTGCCTCATCCTCATTTACCTTTTATTAAGATTTGTAATCACATAGTTGCAATATGCTACACCTTGAAAAAAATCAAAGGCATCATAAACTTACAATTCTGTATCAAGATCAGTTTTGCCAAGGATTCTACTGTGCAAAACTAAAGGCAGATTTAAAACTCAAAATTCAAGTTCAATACACTTACCTGTGAAAAGGAAGAAGATCAAAACCATAATCATGGTATAACCAAAATATAAAATGGTGCTAGCTGTACCTGTGATTTGCAGTTTAGAAAAGAAATAATGTATTGCATATATTAGGAAATAAACTGCAGTGAAGCCACTAGTGAGAAATGAACGCCACTGCCAGTGATAGTCCTAGAAGGAGTGAGGAAAAAATAAAAAAGTGTGAGCAATACTGCATACACCTCTAGTCCATTGACCCTATTAGTGAATACAGACCTACTTTCTCTATTATGACTTTACCCAAAAGTAAGTTTTTATAGGGTTTTTCATCTAGAGGGAGAAGAACTATATATAATCAATACTGTTTTAATTACACCATTCAAAATTAGAGATAAGTAACCTGAAGATCAATAGCAAATCCACAAAATACTAAAACCCCAAATAAGCCAGATGTACTTATTTCCAGTCATAGAGATTTTGATTGAACAAAATTAATGGATTAATTAAGCACCTTCAGAAAACAGGGAGTAAGAATCTAAAGATATGCTATCTGACTCAGTAATATCCAGTGCAGGGTTTTAATATTTCTTACAAGTTTTGCCAAAAGTAGCCTGCTTCACTTTTTAAAGACATGGTTTAAGTACATCTCATCTAGCACTAATGTTCATGTTAAACTCTGGAATACTTATTTTCAATTACAGAAGCATTAAAATTTTTTGAAGCGTTCTTAGAACATTATCAAGTTTGAAAGCAGAGAAAATATTTCCTACCTCTGCACACAGATGGAAGTAGCAGAGCAATATTGTAGCCTCTGAACATGTAATAACCAAAATAATGAATACCAGAAACAGGAAGCCAAACATGTAATACATCTGGTGGGACCTATAAAAGGGAGTTAAAAAAAAAATAAAATGGCCATTGTGCTATTATTATTTCTTCATATGTAGTAACATCACCTTCACCTTAAGTATTTCCCCTTCCTATTGAAATATTGTCAATTGTGAAGCCATACAATTTAGTCAATTTATTTTCTAACTAAAGAATAGGAACCTTGGCAGCTCAGACTGAGAACACTGAGAAAGCAAGGCCAAAGCATGTCCCTGGTTGGGATTTTAGAGAAAGAAATGACTAAACATAATGGTGAAATCACAGTTCCAGTGAAGTCAGCATGACCTCTTCCACTGACTTCAGCAGAACCTGAATTTCACCTCACATTTCAATCAAAGCGGCAGAGCTCCAAAATAACAAGAAATGTCAAATGCTGTAGCTGTCTGTGTTGGGTAGAGGCACCTATTCAAGGTTCAGAAACAGTTTAACAAGATCCAATAACAAAATTTTGCCAGAAGGAAAACAAATTGCTCACAGTAGATTAGTTTGTCAGTAAGTTCACATCAAAATTCATTTATACTGGACTAGTCTATGGTGATTTATTTTTTTTAATTATTACTTTTTTAGAATAAAGATTTCACAACAATTTGTTCTTGGTTCTTTGTTTTCCTCCCAAGAGTAGTAATACTTTTTTTAGCCTAATAACAACTACCAAAAAATCTCAAGTTTATTTTAACAAACTCCACTACTGTCAAGTTATATGCCATGTATCAGCTTCAGAGCCACTTCCACATGAAGTCAGGAAAGTAGCATGAGAAAACAACAAACTATCTGAAGATAGGTCAGCTGTAAATTGCTAAGCATATCACAGCTGCCTCTCTGTACACCCCAACAAGCACAACAGGCACTGAGTATCTTTAAAACAACAAAGTATTAAAAAGATGCTAACATTTAAATTTTATTGAACCAGTACTATGGTAATCCTGCATCCTCAAAAAATCAGGCAAAGCATCTTGAAGAAAAATTTTCGCAAAGAAATTACCACTTTTTATGTCAGAGAAAATTCAATTTCTGGTGAACTTACCAAATACTATTGAGAATAAAGAACAACTGGATAAAGATACATCCAAAAGGAAGAATCCCTCCCATGATAATGCCAGGTAGTGGCTTTGTATAGAACGATTGCTCAGGAATCTGACGTGGAATTTGGTTTGTGCGAACAGGGTGTTCAATAGCCTTTGAACAAAAATAACAAACAAATAAATAAAATGTCAAACCTTTTTTCTTTCTTTTTGTAATGAGTGGTGGCAAAAAGTCTACTCTTTGTTTTGAGCACGTGCATACCCAGCTACATTACATTTGCTTTTGCTCCCAGCTCATTTACCGACATTTACTTGGCAAACTTGCTAAAAGACAGCTCTTACTGAAAACATAGTGACACATATTTTGGACTTCCCTTTTAATGTTTGCCTATCATATCATCTGTTATAGAGCCTGAGCTGAATTACCACATTTCAGCTGGGGTACTGGTGGTGCTTTCACCCCCTAAAAATTCCTGCATGTTGTTTTTCACAATTTACTTCAAGAATCACACTAGGATAAACTTACTGAAAGGACTCAATCTGGCAATTTAATCTTAATTTAAGACACATGCAGAGATAAGCATGGTGGGAGAAAACAACATGAGGCATTGTAAGATAAATGCTTACTTTGCATCCTTCTCCTTTCATAAAGATTACATCAAAAGCATCAATGGATACTTCCTTTCCGATTTGATTTTCAAGTTTTTGTGACACCTACCACATTGTCTTAATAGCTTATCAAATCTTCCTTCCTTAAAAGAAGATGTACACACCTGTACAATGCAGAGGAACTTGATGGAATTTCAACATGGTTATCAGAAAAACCATTGAATTCTGGGTAAGAAAAACAGATTAACTACAAAATTGATTTAAAAAGTGCCTACTAAAAAATATTCTCTGAAGGTATTACAGAAGTTCTACAGAGAGATGGAACCCTGGCTTCCTATGCAGAAATGTATCTGCACTTTACAGAAATTTCAGGGGGATAGTAAACTGTTT
>VWYP01027661.1:145957-185257 GCA_013400435.1 Pycnonotus jocosus | reverse complement strand
GGGATGGGATGGAATGGTGAAAGGTGAAAGGTGAAAGGTGAGGGGCAGATCTGGGAGCTGGGGATGGAATGGAATGGTGAAAGATGAAAGGTGAGGAGCAGATCCAGGGGATGGGGATGGGATGGAATGGTGAAAGGTGAAAGGTGAAAGGTGAGGGGCAGCCCCAGGAGCTCCCAGCCAGGGGAATCTCTGCAGGAAACAGAGGGCAGGGAGCTGGGGGTTGGGGGTGTGGGACACAGGGAGGGGCTGGAAGGAAGGCTGTGGGTCAGAGGATGGTCCACAAGAGCTGGGGACACCTGCACACACAGTCTCTGATTGTGTCAGGGACAGAATTCTCTTTATTTCTGCTTTTATTCTGAATCAATGGCTTTGTGGCTGTACTGCCACCCCAACTCTTGGGCATGTGGTATCAACTTTGAGCTTTGCCAGAGGTTTCCTTATAGAATAAAGGTGAAAAAGATGGGCTTTTTCCACATTTACTGTTTTTTGCCACGCAATTTTGCTTTTTAAACCAACACTCAGCTCCTCACAGAGCTGCAGGTACAAGGTGTGACTGTAACCCAATAATATTTTTTAATGCATGTTGTACTCCTAAAACCCATCCTGGGGGCAGATGTGTTTTAAATTCTCCTCCCTTTTGCCCCAACAGTGTGGAGCCTGAAGAGTGGGAAATGTCTGAGGACTCTGATGCACAACAGCCCAGTGTGGGCAGTGAGGATGGACGGGACCCACGTGGTCAGCGGGGGTCACCGAGGGCTGGTCAAGGTCTGGAGTGCTCACACAGGGGCTCTGATCAAGGTCAGTTCCCTCTTGGGTGGGTATTTCTGTGCTGAGCAGTCAAAACTCCCTGCTAGCTCATCACAGTTTTTTGCATTTGCTGAAGAATTTCTAGAAAAGAAAATAATCCCCCCAACAACCCCCAAAGCGGTGTAAACCAATCAAGGAAACTGCAGGTAATTAAAACACTGACTTGCAGCCAGCTGCTGGTTTTAAGGCAGGCTGTGCTTTGTTCACCCCTGCTCCCTCAGAACCCATCTGAACTGGGGAGGTGACGGCAGAGCTGCAGTGACCCGGGGCTGGAGGCACCGGGGCCAGCCCAGAACGGGAACTTTGCTCTCAGGAGCAGATCCTGGAGCTGAAGCAGCTCAGCAGCTGTGGGAGCACTGAGCCTGTGGGTTCCCTGCTCAGGTGTCCAGCAGCAGTGTCAGTCCATGCCTGGGAGAGGAGGGAAGCTCTTTACCTGTGCAGAAATGGGAGACAGCCCAGAGAGCTCAGATTTCCCAGCCCAGAGAGTTCAGATTTCCCAGCTCCAGCTGAGCCCCTTCCCCCACAGCCAGGGCAGCCCCCTCTTCCCTCCTGGGGGAACATTCCAGGGATCGCAGAGGGCTCAGTGGTGAAATATCTCTTTATCACATGTAATAAAGATGGGAAAGGGATGTTATTCCATGCCAGGAGCTCAGCAGCAGCACCAAGCCCAGAACATTTCAGTGATTACAAAACAAGCACAGTTATCCATGGGGTGCACTGGTGCAGTAACACCCTGTAAAACCACATCAGGCTGGTGTCCTGAAAGCCATGGGACACCTCAGACAGATTTACTCCAGATTGCTGATGGGGCTGCACCTTCTTCTTTTACTTTGCAGACATTAGAGAGGCACCAAGGCCCCGTTCTCTGCCTGTCCTTTGACCAGTGGCACCTCGTCACAGGGAGCACCGATGGATACGCCCTGGGATGGAGCATGTTGGGGAAATTTCGGAGATGCCTGATAGCTTTCTTCCATCCCAAGTAGGAATCAGATGTGTTTCAGGTTGTACTCAACAGTGGACTGAATCTGTAAAGAAAATGTGCCCCTTACAGGACCAGGAAATGCCTGAATTCCCACTCTGAGGATTTGAAGTATCCCCACTTTCACCAACCTTTATCTCAAAGGCTCTCTCAGGCACCACAGGTCACAAGCAGCATTTTCAGTTAAGACCTGGAACAGCCTGAAATGCAAACCCAGGACCCTTTATCACAGCCAGGGATGACTAAAGACAGACAGAGCACAGTCAGTATTCCAAGGATCCCTCGGTATGTGCCACAGGGTGTCACATCCCCTGGGCAGGAATAGAGGCAGCCCAGTTTCAAGCTGACCAACTGCATGTTATACCAATCTCTCAAACTTTAATTGTATCTAGAACTGTGAAAACTGGAGAATCGTATGCTTTCCATTGATTTTCCTGGACAAAACCCTGACATTTCAAATGCAGCAGATGGCCACCACCATATGGTTGCTATGGGGAGCACGGAATCACAGAATCCCAGAACGGTTTGGGTTGGAAGGGACCTTAAAGATCACCTCATCCCAACCCCCTGCCAANGAATCGTATGCTTTCCATTGATTTTCCTGGACAAAACCCTGACA
This sequence comes from Pycnonotus jocosus, assembly GCA_013400435.1. Lineage (NCBI taxonomy): Eukaryota > Metazoa > Chordata > Aves > Passeriformes > Pycnonotidae > Pycnonotus > Pycnonotus jocosus. Next base: position 182,852 of record VWYP01027661.1, on the reverse strand, counting down.
TTTCAAATGCAGCAGATGGCCACCACCATATGGTTGCTATGGGGAGCACGGAATCACAGAATCCCAGAACGGTTTGGGTTGGAAGGGACCTTAAAGATCACCTCATCCCAACCCCCTGCCAAGGGCAGGGACACCTTCCAGTGGAAGGATGCACTGGGCTCTTGGTTTGGCTGTGGAGGGATCTGACAGAGCTTTGCAATGAGTGATCTTTGCAATGTCCCCAGCAGCTCCTCGCTTCTCCTCCAGGCTGAAGGAGCTCGCTGAGCATTTCTCCTCGTGCAAGCTCCAGGGAAGTGCCAGCCCTCCCCCGGTGTGTTTTCAGGGAAGTGCTGTCGCTGGAGTTCCTGTACCTCAGAGTCCTCAGTGGCTGTGCTGACGGGCACATTCGGATATTCAGCTTCCTGACTGGAACCTGCCTGCGAGTGCTGCAGCCCAGCAGCAGCGGGGACCCCGTGTCTGCTCTCTTTGTGGCAGGGAACAGGTGGGTGACAGCAGCTGCCACCAGGCTCTCACCCAGGTTTGGTAGATCACACTGAAATTTAAGGAACTGTGCGTTTTTCCTTCTCACAAATAACTTTGAAAGGGCTCCACTGTTTATTAACTGCTTCAATAATCTGGTTTAGTTCACAATGGCTGGAGAGATTTCCTTAGGCTCTTCAGCAATGCACAACTGTAAAGCTGAATTCCGACATTTTTAGGAGGTTGGAGGATCAAGCCAACACCTGACAGTCTCTGCCTGTTCCCTGACCCACAGCCTCTTTATAGAGGCCAATAATGAGAAATGCTCCCAGGTTCATTCGCTTTTACACCTCTAACTAAAGGTGGCTCCCAGCATCTGTGGGAGCAGTGGGTAAAACACTGCTGTGCTTTCAAGGCTGGGTTGGCCACTCTCTAAAACACAGCAATAAATGGGCAGCTAGGAAGAAATGAACTCCATCCCAACCCTTCAATCCACACTTAGATGTCCCTGGCAATGTGGTATTTGTAGTTATGTGCTTCAATCCTTTACCACTGCTCTCATCTAGCTCTGTCCACTGCTGGAAATTCTCATCTTAATTATTTTTAGGTTAATTTTACTGTGCTGCTGAATGAAAAGAGCCCCAGAGGCTCACACAGAGCACGAGTTAAGATGTGCAGCGTGTGATGGATGGGGTTAATTGCTGCTGCCCCTTCAAGGAGAGATGATGATGTGGGATCTGTTTGAGGCCCTGGGGGTGGTGTTGAACAGGAGCCCCTCAGGCAGGAGCTGCCTGTGATTCCTCCTGTGCTTTTCTGGCTCTTCTCTCGCTGCTCCAGGCTGGTGACCAACTCCCCCAGCAGGCTGCTGCTGCTGCAGTTCGAGGCTGTGCTCTGGGACTATTCCCTGCCTGCGGACAGGGAGGTGGGCAGGAAGGAGAAGAAGGCCCAGAAGGGGAAGCGCCAGGGCGCCAGTGCAGAGCAGCAGCAAGCTCAGGACAAGCCCCCGAAACCTCGCCAGCCACCAAAGAGCCACGGAGGACCCAAAAGTATCACACTGAGCCCCTGCTTTTCTAAACTGAGTTACAAACCAAGCAGCCACTGCCTCCAGCCCAGCCAATATTCACCCTGCTGTTGTCAAGAGCAGATGTGCTGCTCCATTTCAATGGTTCTGTCATTTTCTCGGCTTCTGTGAAACCTCTCTGCCTTTTTTACAAGGCTTTGGTGTAAATTCAACACATTTTTTTCAAGACAGGCACTGTCATTTTCCAACTGAGTAAGACAGAAATCAGTAGTAGTATTCATATTGACACAGCTGGTGGGCTTGGAAACACGCTGCTGATTCAGGGCTTGAATTATTCATCACAAACACCCGGGAAAGTGTGAGAACACCTACATTCAGGATCTGCCATCACTGGGAAAGGCAACCACACAGAAACAGGCACCTTTTCAATCGTAACACGGTGATATTATTTTGGTTTTAGTCAGAGCTATTCAATACAGCGTGGTGACAAATCCTCCAGCTCCACAAACTGAATATTGCAGATGAACTGATGGGCTGGGAAAAGGTTCCTGCTTTTCAGGCCAGCAGATGCCAACTGATGCTCTGCTTGGCGAAAGACAGGAGCCAGGGAATGGCTGGAGCTGGGCCAGGGAGGTTTGAGGATGGAGATCAGGGAAAGGCTCTTCCCCAGAGGGTGCTGGCACTGCCCAGGCTCCCCAGGGAACGGGCACGGCCCCAGAGCTCCAGGAGGGGTTGGACAGCGCTGCCAGGGATGCCCAGGGTGGGATTTTTGGGGGGTCTGGGCAGGACCAGGAGCTGCACTGGGTGATCCCTCTGGCTTCCTCCCAGCTCAGCTTACTCTGTGATTCTCGGGTTCTCTGCTCTTCAGCGTGTGGGAAAGCCTCTGAACCCCAAATGTGTCACTTTGGTTTTGGCTACAGGTGAGGAAGCCGAACAGGACCCTGCTCCCCCTGCACCCGAGGAGGCAGAGGACACTTTGGAGTACGAGCTGCCCCAGACAGACCCAAGCCGTCCCATGTCCCCTGACAAGTTCCTGCTGACAATCAGCGCCCTGCAGAGCTCCTGCACGGCAGCCCCGGGCAGCCCCAGCCCCGAGCTCTCTGCACAGGCCAGGGAAGCACAGCAGCAGCAGCAGCAGCAGCGCCCCGGGAAGGAGCCGATGTCCAAAAGGCCCCTGCAGCAGCGGGAGGAGCAGGCAGCCCAGCTGCAGCGAGCCAGGCTGCACAGCCGTTCTCTGGCCATGACAAGAATCTCCACTCCCTTTGAAACCAAAACGCTGCGGCTCAGGCTGCAGAGCTCCTTGCACAGCCCCGCGGTGCAATCCTCCATCCCCGCTCCCTGTCTTGTCCATCCCAAGTCTTGGGGCTCGCTGGGAGAGAGGAAAACTCCCAGTGGCCGTGGGAAAAACACTCCCGGCCCCAAAGATGGGGATCAGCTCATCGATTTCTGCACCGTCTCAGCTTCTTTGGAGCTGGTCCAACCAACACCTGGCACGGCTGCACAGAGCAATGAAGCTCCCAGGAGAACAAAGCCCCTCTGTCCCCCCAGCTCCCGCAGGGACAGTGGGTTCAGGCTCCTGACTGCAGAGCAGGAGGTGCAGGAGGCAGCTCAGCACCAGGCACTGCAGGCAAAGCCCACGGAAGATAAAGAAAGAGCCAGAAGGAAAGCCTGGCTGAGGAAAATCAGAGGCCTACCTGTGGATTCTTTTACTGGGGAGAGGAAAACACCTGCTCCAGAACTCGGGCATAACACATTTATCTGAGTCCAACCAACAGCCACGACCTGGGACTCTGGAGTCCAGCTGAGTCTGCTACATGGCTTTAAGTATAAAACACAGATATATTCATTTATATCAATTTAAGTATATTTGGTGTATTTAATTATACTCCCTGTGGTTTTAAGTGTAAAATACCGTGAGTTTTCCTAACAAATACTACTGGTATAAGCAGCTATTTCTCAAGGCAGTGAATGGACCGAGCCCTCTCCTGGAGTTAACTCCCTAAACCTGCTGTAGTTACCAACGTGGCACTGTCTGACACCAACACAGCTCAGGACGGGCTAACCCTGTGAGAATAATAAAACATCTTAGCAGAGCTTCTGGGCATTGATCAGGCTGTAGGAGCTGAAGTTGTGTGGACTGAGAGCTGATGGATCAGTGGCACAAAGTCTGCTTGGAGCCAGTAACTGGGGGCTGATCCTGGGTGGGATTTTGTTTAACATCATCAATAATTAATGGCCTGGACCATGGCAGGGTGCCCTGAGGTGCCACCAACCCAGAGAGGTGCTGCCATCCACAGGGACTCGGCCAGGCCCTGGGGAGGAACAGCCCCAGGACCTGTGGAAAGCAGCTTCTATGAAATGCAAAATAGGGTGAGGGGTTCAATTTCCCCATCTTTGTGGATAAATACCTACGTGTATTTGATTGTGGAAGGTTTCCTGCCCATGGCAGGGGAATGGAACTGGTCTTTAAGCTTTCTTCCAACCCCAACTATTCTGTGATTTTGTGGTTTCCACTAATGCTGAGGACTTAACAGAAGGACAAAAACCTTTCAGGTATTTGAAAAAAACCTATTTATCTAGCTTTGAGTATCTGGGCTGGTGTACCAAAAATCTGTAGCAGCAGAGGTTTGAGAGAGGCCAGTGCTGCCCATGGCGATGCCAAGGCGCTTTCAGCAGCAGTTCTGGTTTGAAATGAAAATCTCTGAAACTCTCCGCACAGCGGGGCTGTGATTAGTGTTGTTTAATTCAATGCCATCTTCCCGTTGCAAACGCCGAGTTGAAGCCAGTGCAGAATGCCCGCAGGAGGCTGGCAGCTGGCACAGCCGTGCCGTGGCACAGGGACTGTCACCGCCAGGGACTGTGCCCGCCACCGGCACCGGGGATGTCACACCGGGAGCGGGGATGTCGCACCCGGAGCAGGGATNAGCGGGGCTGTGATTAGTGTTGTTTAATTCAATGCCATCTTCCCGTTGCAAACGCCGAGTTGAAGCCAGTGCAGAATGCCCGCAGGAGGCTGGCAGCTGGCACAGCCGTGCCGTGGCACAGGGACTGTCACCGCCAGGGACTGTGCCCGCCACCGGCACCGGGGATGTCACACCGGCACCGGGGATGTCACACCGGCACCGGGGATGTCACACCCGGAGCGGGGATGTCACACCGGCACCGGGGATGTCACACGCGGCCGCAGGATGGCAGCTCCTCCCCGGGAACGATGAGCGCACCCCGCTGTCGAGCCCACCCGAGGAACCCGAACACAACCCCCGCGGAAAACGTCTCTGAACAAAGACTGATGGAAAAATGGAGCGGTGCCGGTTCCCCGGGATCCTCCTGGATCCCCCCGCTTCTCCCAGGCGGTGCCGGTTCCCCGGGATCCCCTTGCTCCTCCCAGGCGGTGCCGGTTCCCCGGATCCTCCCGCGTTCCCCTCAGGCGGTACCGGTTCCCCGGGATCCCTTCAGGTGGTGCCGGTTCCCCGCGATCCCCTCAGGCGGTGCCGGTTCCCCGGTTCCTCCCGGTTCCCCCGTTGCCCCCCGGTTCTCCCCGGGTCGTTTCCAGGAGCTGCGCGCGGCCCCGGCCACGTCGCTGCCGGGCGGGGTCACGGATCGCGCCGTGATTGGTCCGCGCCCGTGACGCACAGCGGAGTGGGCGGGACGATGGAGCGGANNNCGGGATCGGGATCGGGATCGGGATCGGGATCGGGACCGGGATCGGGATCGGGACCGGGATCGGGATCGGGAGCGGGAGCGGGAGCGGGAGCGGGAGCGGGATCGGGAGCGGGATCGGGATCGGGCCGGAGCGGGGCCCTGGGCACGGATTGTAGGATCGGGACTGGGACCCGCAGCGGGAGCCCCTTCTGCAGGCCCCGGGCCAACTGCGGGGCACGGAGGCGCTTCTGCCGCCACAGGCCCGGCCGTACCCACGGCCCCGCCGGGCTCAGCCCCTGCCCAGCGCTGTTCGACACGGACCGGGCTGCCGGGAACCCGCAGCTCCAGGGAACCCTCAGCTCCTGGGATCCCGCAGCTCCTGGGATCCCGCAGCTCCCGGGAACCCTCAGATCTTGGGATCCCGCAGCTCCTGGGATCCCTCAGCTCCTGGGAACCGGCAGCTCTAGGGCTCACTTTGCACCCTTGCCTACAGAGGGGCTCCCACAGAGTGGCTCCTCTCACAGCAGTTTTCCACCCTGGCCGCAGTCGCGGGCAGTGACTCTCTCAGTGACTGTCCCAGGTTGGAGTTGAAAAGTTTCATTTTTCTCCTGTGACCCTTTGCCTCTGCTCCCCACCCCAGGACAGCAGCGATGACATTGAAGATGTGTCTCTCTTTGATGCAGATGATGATGCATCCAGGAGATCCAAAAAGTCAAAAATAAGGTCAGTGGTGGCACAGGGAGTTTCTGGAATGTCTCTTCCCTGTGCCAGCTTCCAGGCAGTTATTTCCCATATTTCCAGAACGCTGGGTTCATGTTACAATGCTGCTCCTTACCCTGTGCATTGCTAGGAGATCCCTTGGCAGTGTCACTTGTCTGCAGGAGCTGTGACTGTCCTGTCCTTCATTCCAGGCACCCAGTGGCATCATTTTTCCACCTGTTCTTCCGAGTCAGTGCCATCGTTGTTTACCTGCTCTGTGAGCTCCTGACCAGCAGCTTCATTGCCTGCATGGTGACCATCATCCTCCTGCTGTCCTGTGACTTCTGGGCTGTGAAGGTGAGTTCCCCTTGTGCTTTCTGTTACCTTTGCCTTGCAGTGTGAAAATGGCTGGCAGTGATATTGATGTCTCCAAAAAGGTCATTTGTTTGTGCCTCTCCCACAGAATGATTCCCCCAAACACCCTCGGGCACTGTGGTGCATTGCAGGGGGTTATGGAATAAACCCTGACATCTCTGTGTACTCAGTTCCTTTTGAAAGTCAATGAGGAACATTCATTAGGCTCCCTTTTGAGGCAGCACAGGCTTTGTTACCAGCTCAGAATCACCACAGATCTGCCCCTTGTGCTGGATCTCTGAGGAAATGGGATTGTTGTGGGTCTTAGCTCTGCCAGATGTGAGGCAGAGGGGCACTGGGGAAGGCAGCAGCCCAGGCAGTGAGCCTTGGCAGAAGGTTCCTTGAGCAGAGGACACAGAGCTCATGGGTTGTGTTCTCTCTCAGAATGTCACAGGGAGGCTCATGGTCGGCCTGCGCTGGTGGAACCAGGTGGATGATGATGGCAGGAGTCACTGGGTGTTTGAAGCCAGGAAGGTAAATGATCCTGTTCTGACCTTGCACTTGTGTCTGCCTCATGAACCCCTGATAATTGTGAGGGGAGGTTCTGTGAGGGGAGATTGTGAGGGAACATTTACCTGCAGCCATAGACCTGTGACCTCCTTTTGTGATGGCTGCTGCATCAGCTTTTTGATTGCTGAGTTATTCAAAAATTCTCATGAGGTATTGATCTTGCTTCATAAAGTAAAGTAATTATGTCTGTGGGGTTTGGGTGTTTTTGCTGTTTCTAAACTTTGTAACTGAGCCATGCAGGAAATGTCATTTTTCCCAAACTTACCCTTCTAGCCTGAAGCATTCCAAGAGATTTTGATGCTGCCTCCAGTGATTCTGAGAGAAAATTGACAGGATTCCCTTAAATGGAAACACTTTCTGTTGCAGAGATGTCTTTGTGTGATGTAGAAATTAGTCTTGGGAGCACCCAGTGCTGTTGTGTGGAGGGAAATCCCAGGGAGTGTGGGGATTCTGCCCTGGGTTTAGGGACATGGGATCTGTAGGATGGAGCAGCCTGATCACTTCCATTTCTTTTCTGTCCCTAGGTGCCAGCACAAGGGGCTAAAACCTCATCTGAAGCAGAGTCCCGAATTTTCTGGCTCGGCCTGATCACCTGCCCCATGATCTGGGTGATCTTTGCCTTCAGTGCTCTCTTCTCCTTCAAAGTGAAGTGGTTGGTGAGTGCCCTGCTGAGCCCCAGCACGGGCCTGGCCCTGAATGAGGCACGGGGTGACAGCAGAGATATGGGGTGACAGCAAAGGCAAAGGGTGACAGCAGAGATATGGGGTGACAGCAAAGGCAAAGGGTGACAGCACAGGCACGGGGTGACAGCAGAGGGACAGGGTGACAGCACAGGCACAGGGTGACAGGAGAAGCACAGGGTGNGCACAGGGTGACAGCAGAGGGACAGGGTGACAACAGAGGGACAGGGTGACAGCAGAGGGACAGGGTGACAGGAGAAGCACAAGGTGACAGCAGAGGGACAGGGTGACAGCTGAGGCACAGGGTGACACCAGAGGCACAGGGTGACAGCACAGGCACAGGGTGACAGCTGCTGCTCTCTTTCCCTGTCACAGGCCGTGGTGGTGATGGGCGTGGTGCTGCAGGGAGCCAACCTCTACGGCTACGTCAGGTGTAAAGTTGGCAGCAGGNGAGGGACAGGGTGACGGGAGAGGCACAGGGTGACAGCAGAGGGACAGGGTGACAGCAGAGGCACAGGGTGACACCAGAGGCACAGGGTGACAGCACAGGCACAGGGTGACAGCTGCTGCTCTCTTTCCCTGTCACAGGCCGTGGTGGTGATGGGCGTGGTGCTGCAGGGAGCCAACCTCTACGGCTACGTCAGGTGTAAAGTTGGCAGCAGGAAGAACCTGACCAGCATGGCCACCAGCTACCTGGGGAAGCAGTTCCTGAGGCAGGTGAGTGCCCAGGGCCTGGGGATCCCTGGGGAAAGCAAGAGTGGCCATGGAAAAATGTCAATGTTTTGAGCTGTGCACTGGGACCCTTCCACACTGCTGCCCTGGGAACCTGAGCCTCGTTAATTAAGGCACAGAGCACTGCTAATTGCTGCCATCCAGCCCCTGTGCAGTGCTGTGGTACTGGCTGGTGCCATGGATGAATGCCTTGGGAATTGCTGGGGTTTGGCTGGTGTGGTGGAGGTGACTCTGCTGGCTAACAGGGCTGCCACTGCCCTTTGTGTTCTGTCCCTCTCCCTCCCAGCTCTTCCCAGCAGCTCCTGTTCTCTCCCAGCTCTGGGTTTCCTCCTTCCAGGAAAGGGAACAAACATTCCAGCAGGAGCAGCCCCCCCAGTGCCCCGTCACTGCTGCTGGGCTGCATTTCTGGCTGTGTTGGTGGCTCTGGCAGAGGTGTTCTGGCTGCCACAGGTTCACAGATATTGGGTGGAATTTCTGCCATTAGTGTGACCAGAAGCTCAAGCACTGATGGACCTTTCTTGGCACTCTGAGCTGGGCCCATCCCCTTGGTTTGCTCCTGAATTCTGGCAGGGCTTACCCAGGTGCCCAGGCCAGTCTCAGGCTCTGGCAGAAATGAATGTTTTGCCCCCAAATCCCAGCAGTGACTCACAGAGTTCTCGTGCCCTCTCTGATCTTGCCTCCTGCAGACCATGGCTACAGAGGAGCAAGCAGCATCCTGAGTGTGGTGGGAGCCTCCAGCCAGGCTGAATTCCCAGCTCTGACCCACAGAGAAGGTTGCTCTGACCAATTTTGGAGCTGCACACAAGGTGTGAATCAAAAGAAGTAAATAAATTGTGCAAGACTTGAGGTTAACCCTCCTGGCAACTTATATTCCATTTTCCTCTAGCAGTTTGTGTTTAAATCCTCTCTTTAGTTTGACTAACAAGAATTAATTCGCTTAAACTTTAAATTAAAAGATGGCCTGAGTGGGTTTCATACAGGTTTAGAACTACTGGATGAGTTGAGAGAAGATTGCTGGAGCTTCTTCAGAAAAGCCATGTACAAGCTGAGCCTTGGGAACTCTGCTGCTCCTTCAGCACCTGGTGCCTGGGAACTTTCATTTGTGGACAGGTTTTGCTCTTGGAGGTTGTTGCTGCTCCTGCTCCAGTTCAGGGAATGATTTTTGGCCCTGCATCCCTCACTGTGTGACTGGAAAGGTGCTGAGTGATTGCAGAGAGAGGCACCTGAAGGAAATGGAGCTGCTGGAAGGATCCCTGCAGTCTCTGACAGCTGCAGACAGTGAGCTGTGAGCAGGCCCTGGTGTTCTGAGCGTTCACAGACCTGGGGAACATCCTGAACCCTGGATCTGTGGGGATCCCTGCAGGCCTGGGCCTGTCACAGAGCAGAAGCAGCTCCCAGGGAAGGCTGCAGCCCCGTGGCAGCCAGGGGCTGGGAGAGCAGCCTCTGTGCCTGGCCTGTGACACTGAGGGTCCCCCTGAGGGGACACTGGGGCCATGGGGCCGTTCCTCAGGCCAGGAGGCTGTGGGGATGTGCCCAGCAGGTCCCTGGCACAGGGAAGGGTGGGGCTGGCAGGTGTCACCCTGCAGCCCATGGGTGCTGTCCCTGAGCTCCCCAAGGAGCCTGGGCTGGGGAAAGGCCTGGGTGGGGTCCTGGCACAGTGCTCAGTGGGATGGCACTGCTGTGTTCCGAGTTCCTTCCCCTGGGCTCCCATCCCTGGAGCTTCCCCAGCAGCAGCTGAAGGTTCTGGGTGAGGAGCTCTCAGTGGAGAACGTGGTTTCTTTTGCCTCCTGGCTGCTGTCAATTGTGGGGTGGCATTGAGGGGTTCCTGTCCCTGTGCTCTGCAGTACTGGCAGCTGTACATTTGTTGAACTCTTTGGATTGATACCTTCCTTTTGTAAATGCATATTTATAAAATCTTGAAATTAAAATATTGCTTTGTTTAACCAGCCCAGACATCCCTTCTGTGTCCATGGCTCAGCTTCATTTCTGCCCCATGTCCCCGTCAGGCACCTTCAGCAGGTGTTTATTGTCCTTTGAGCAGTGCTGTTCCTGCAGCCCTGGCACAGTTCTGTCACCCTGGGCTCTGCTGGCTGTCCCTGGGCAAACCCTGCCCAAGCTGCTGGAGCTGTCACCGTGCAGAGCTGAGCTCCTGTCCCTCCAAGGCTCCTCTCCCTTTGAGGGTGCTCAGAGGGGCCCCCCCTGCCCAGACCCTGCTCTGTGCCCCCACCAGAGGAATTCAGTCCCTGTGCACATGGAAGGGATCAGTTATTTCTGGGGAATCAGTGTAAAGAGGCCAAATTCATTCAAACCCCGAAGAAAAGACCCCTCAGCAGCCACGTGGGTGTGAGGATGGGAATCCTCCTGCTCCAGCCCAGCCTGGCCCTGTCACTGCTGGGCCGAGGGGCTGGCAGGGCTCCAGCCAAGAGCTGCTGCTTCCAAAATGTGTTAAAGGGTTTGCACTGAATGTTTATTCACCTGCTGCCAAAGCTCCCCCCAGACTCCTGGAAAACAGGGCTTTTCTGGAAGCTGCAGTTTATTTAATCAAGGACAGAGGCGTTTCTTAGTAGGTGCCTTTAAACAGAGCCTTCTTTGGGTTATTTTTAGCTCTTGGCAAACATTCAGGCTTTTGGCTTCTGAGAAACTGGCAGTTTATTGCATTTCTGTCGTGGATCTGAACCAAATTTCTTATCTCTGCTGCAGTTGGGTGTGAGTCTGGTTTGATTCTCACTCGCTGTGTGCTGGGGTTTCCTGGGGAGAGCAGGAAGTGGGAGTTGCCTCAGAGCAGAGAAATTCCGTGAATGTGCTTTTTTCCACAGCCCCGGGACTCCACACTGAGCCAGCTCCTTGAGCATCAGCTGGGTAATGCTGGCCCCTCCTGAGAGCTGGGTGGGGCTGAGCTTGGAGGGTTTACAGAGCAGAAATACTCCTGGAGTAATAATAGTAATAGTAATTGTAATGGTAATAGTATCTAATAATAATGAAGAAGAGGAAGAAGAGGAAGAGGAAGAAGAAGAAGAAAAGGAAGAAGAAGAAGAAGAAGGAGAAGAAGAAGAAGGAGAAGAAGGAGAAGGAGAAGAAGAAGAAAGAAGAAGAAAGAAGAAAGAAAGAAGAAAGAAGAAGAAAGAAGGGGCTGAAGCCGGAGCAGGAATTACTGCCATGGAAACCCTCCCGTGGCAGTGAATTCCACGTGGATACTCTGTGTTCCTGGGGAACCCCTCTGGTGACCTTCCCCGGGGACAGAAACTCCCCTGCTTTTGTTTTATTCCAATCCTTTTTATGGATTTCCTCCCCTCAACGATTAATTTGTGAATTACCCAATTAATGGCTGTTAATGCCCCGTCAGCCAATCCCCCATTGCTGCACATTTCCAGGAGCTTCAATATTTCCCAGAATATTTGCCAGAGCCACGCTGAGGTTCTTCAGCTGATTCTTCAGTATTTATCTAATTTATCTAATTCTGTAGAAGTCCCAGCAGTTTGCTCCACATGGGAGTTGGACTTTCTGCTCTGTTGTTCCTCACATTCCTCCAAGAATCCTTAAAACCCACCAGGATCACTCTTGCCACGTCCCACCCATCCGGCAGCGGGAGGAGCATCACTCTGGGGATGAATTCCTCCATGAGTTCACCCCCGAGCCCTCGGGGCTGCTCCTGGAAACTCCCCGGGCTGTGGTGCGGTTCCTCTGGGTTATCCCTCTCTGTGTCACCAGCCTCCTCCCATTTAGTTCATTTGGGGTGAGCTCTGTAGCGTTTTTTCCTCCTTTTTTTTTTTTTAAATTTTTTTTAGATTTTTCAATGGCAAAGCCCTGTGTAAACAACTCCATAGTGACGGCTGGAGCCCGTGAGTCATTCAGCTTTTGTGCCACGGCCACGCTCCCTGCTCTGCTCGGGATTCCAGAGAGGGGAGGGCTCAGCTCTTACTCACCCTTTCCTGCTCGGGGCAGGATGGTCCGGCCCTGGTTGATGTTTTTTTGGCTGGATGTTTTATGGTTTGTGTCACTCCTGCCCCATGGGACCGTCTGTGCTTGTCACCTGTCCCCTCTCCTCTGAGGTTTGAACTCCCTTCTGTGGGAAATGGATTTGTAGAGAATTCTCAAAGCACATTGCTTCATGTCTCAAAGCAAATTGATTCACAATTATATCAAATTAAATATTAACTAAATAAACAAACCAATACCACATCTACTACAACCATTAATATACTAATGAACATCAACAATATTAAACATATTATCCTTCAAAATCAAACAATTCTTTTACTAACACATAAACATAATTATAAAAAAAAATTAAAAATTATATTATATAAACTTAACCATCCCAAATCCATCCAGAGAAACATTATGTTTTGTTCTTGTTGGAGCCCTCCCTCACATCCAGACTCTGCTGTGGAAGGAATTTGTGTCACCTCTGGTTTGGGAACTCGCACACCTCCTTCCCAGCACTTCCCAACCCAAACCCCCACCGAAAATCTCTTTGGATGAGGAAAAAACAAATCCCTCACCTTTTGTGAGCCAACGGGAGGAGGAACACAGGGTCTGGAACATCCCGTGGCATTTCCCTGGCTGTTCGCAGCAGCCTTGAGGGGACACCAAACCCCAAACCCAGCGAGCCCCTGGACAGAACCTCCTCATGCCCTGGCCCCGCTGTCTGAGGGCAGCAGCGGTGAACATCTGGAGTCGCACAGCTGGGCTGACCGTGCCCTGGGTGCCTCCAGCCCCTGCCCGGGCTCGGATCCATCCTGTCCCACCCGCAGGGCGGCAGAGGGAGCCCGCACGCTGCCGTTTACAGAACAATTAAATAATTTAATCCTTTAAAAACGGAGCAGAGAAAGCTTCCAGGACGGGCTTGCTGGAAACAACTCCCGGGATCGATCCTGCGCCCTGAGGAGCCACCTGCGGCCGTGGCACCTCGGGGGCACAATGTCGCCTCCCTGGTGCCACCCCGGCCACCCTGCCCGCCCTCCTGGGCCCCGCGGAGGGGTGACAAAGAGGGGACAGGCAGCAAAGGCAGCGCTGGGGCCGGGCAGGGCTGCAGCGGGATGTGCGGGGATAGAACGGGAACGTGATTCACTGCTCCGGGCTTACAGCGGGGGGGAGCAGCCGCCGCCGCTGGAAAAAGGCGGACAAAAGGGAATTGGCTGCCAGCTCAGTGTGTGTGGGGCCGGCTGCCTGGGCTGGGTCCTCAAACACCCCTCGAGCCCGCCCCGGTTCGGGGGAATGAGCTGAGGTTTAATAAATGTTCCCTAGCTCAGGGCCTCAGGTGGAAAAGTGCATTAAAAATCAGAGTCCAGATGGCCAAAGAAGGATTTTCCACCTGCATCCAAGGCTGCAAGCATTTGCAGGAAGAGCTGTCATCCTGCAAGGATCTCTGCAGAGAAAGAGAAAGTCCAGGCAGGGAATGACAAATGGGAGCAGGTGGGAATGGGCTGATCCATGGACTGATCCATGGGAGATCCCTGGGCTGATCCCTGGGATATCCCTGGCTGATCCCTGGACTGATCCATGGGAGATCCCTGGGCTGATCCATGGGAGATCCCTGGGCTGATCCCTGGGCTGATCCTTGGGCTGATCCATGGGAGATCCCTGGCTTATCCCTGGCTGATCCACACACGAGCTTGAGGATCCTGCAGGGTTTGGCTCTCACTCCCTGGCTCCACCTTGCCCTGTGCAATCTGGCTGAGGGAAGGCAGATTTCTCTGGAAATTCAGATTTCCCTGGAAATGCAGATTTCCCTGGAAATTCAGATTTCCCTGGAAATTCAGATTTCCCTGTTCTGGGATGGCCTTTGCCAGGTGGGAGGGGAAGGTGTGTGGCAGGGTCAGTGGCACTGCCCATGGATTTGGGATAGATTACGTGGATTTTTGAACTTCAGTGCCTGCTTAACTCAGGCTCAACACCACCCCAAGGTGTGGAAGCAGCGGGAGCCTTGCAATTCCCTCAGGGAATAACTCCCAGCTCTGCCTCCTGCTCCTCCCCAGGAGCATCCACAGCCCCAGATGTGAACCCACAGCTCAGGTCCCTCCTGCTCTAAATACGTTCCAGGAGGAAATTCCAGCCCTGGCCCCTCTTGGCAAAGCTCTCGGCTCTGCTCTCGCGGTTTGAGCAGCAGGACCTCTGACTTCCAGCTGCAAAAATCTTGTAGTTACACAAGAGGAAGCAGCAGAGCTCATGTGCACGGGAATTACGCCGTGTCCCAAAGCTCTGCCGGGCCTGGAAGCCATCTGTGTGACCCCTGTGCCGGGGTCGGAGGGGAGACATTCCGTCTTCCCTGTGTCATTCCCAACAAAAAGCGCAGATCTGGCTGCTGCTGAGGGCCCTGGCAGGCGCCGGGCCCGTGTGTGGGACACTGGGAGCTGTTTTCCTCAAACGGGATTGAGCAACGCCCAGGCGCGTCCAGCCGGGAGCCGCCGGATCCGGGGATGTGTCAGAGCCTTCAAGGAAAGGGAACGAGAAACCAGCACAGCCCAGGGGCTGGGACCTTGGAACTCTGCGGGGCTCGGCAGCTGCGAGGGGAAACGGTGACGAGCTCCCTGCCTGGGGGGAATTTAGGCACAGACGTGGATCCAAGCTGTGGAAGCAGCGCCTGGACACGGCGAGATGTGGAATTTCTTGCAGTTCATTGCCATTCATGGCCTGTATGTGCTGGTAGCTGAGCACTGTCAGTCACCCACAGCCAGAGAAGGTTCCAATTAACTCATTTATCTTTTAGTAATTTGTTCAAACCAGCCCCATACAGGTGAAGTCAAATCCACCCCATTTTAAGCCCAGGGAGCAGCCCTCAGGACAGCCCCAAATCCAAGGAATCAGCGTCCCAGGAGCTCCCAGCAGGTGGGTTTGGTGTGTCCAGCTGCAGGTGTGACAAACCACCCCCAAAGAGCCAGCTCCTCTCAGGACAGAATAGAAATTACTCTGAATATTTAATTACTGGAGCTGGAGCCTCATTGCCCCTCTCCTTCCCACCAACACAAACCTGTGCTGGGGCTGTGCAGACAACCTGTGAGATTCCTGCAGGGAATCAGGGGGCACAGCAGCACAGGGAGAGCAGGCAGGGAATGAAGGAATAAATTCCTGTAGGGAATGAGGGGGCACAGCAGCACAAGGAGCAGGGTGGGCAGTGGGGACAGGGGCTGGCACAGGAATACAGGAGTGAATTCCTACAGCTCAGCGCTGAAACTCCTGGCCCGGCAGGACGGCCCCGGGCGTGGGCCAAAAGCTGCTTTATTTACGGGGCTCAGTGCAAACTGGCACCGCAGAGGGGCTGCAGCTGCCCCCCGGCTCCCTGGAAAGGGGGATGGATGTGCCAGGGATGGGATAGGATGGGATGGGATGGGATGGGATCCATGGGATGGGATCCATGGGATGGGATGGATGGGATGGGATGGATGGGATGGGGTGGGATGGGATGGTGACAGCTCGTGTGACCCCCCAGCTGTGCCCACCCCTGAGAGGGGCTGCCCTGGGCGCACACCAGCGCTGCTCCCGGGGTTGTTTCGGGTGGAGTTCCTCGGCTGGCTTGGATCTGTTGGTTCCTCTCGCTGTGTTTTTGGGAGCATCCTCCCATGCTGTCCCACCTCAGCCCATTCCAGCTCCCACCCTCTGCCCCTCCTGCTCTCTGACTGCGCTGCTCAGGATTGTGAGGATGAAAATCCCCCCAGATACGATAAACATGCGCTGTCCCTCCCCCCGCTCCGGGGACACGGAGGGGTCACACCCTGTCACCGCCGGGGTGACCCTGCGGGCAGTGCCAGCCCTGTCCCCGGTGCTGGCGGGGCAGCGGGCCGTGCCTGGGTGGTCCGGCTGTCCCTCCCTCCCCCCGGCGTCCCCCGAGGCTCCATTACACACTTCCCAAACTCGCTGCTCCGTGCCAGAGACGTTACTCAATGCAGGCACAGCCCCGATCCCACCCGTGCGCAGCCGGGCCAGCAGCGACAGCCGGGCCAGCGGTGACAGCGGTGACAGCAGTGACAGCCCGGTCCCGCACCCAGCCCTCGCCCACCCGCTGCAGGTGAAAACCAGCCCTGCCCACCAGGGCTCCGTGTTCCAGCTGGAAAACCTCTGCTCTGCCCCTGCAGGGGACGGCACAGACCGGGAATGCAGGGGGAACTGTCCCCTCCTGTCCCCTCCTGTCCCCCACACAGGGACCAGGAGCGCAAGCACAGCAGCTCCGGGCACTGCAGCAGGGAAGGAGCATCAGGGACAGGATGGAATCCCGGGAATTCCCTGGACACCGGGCTCCTCCCACGGGCTCCGCTTCTCCTGCCACTTGTCCTAAAGAGCGAACTGGAAGCTCTGGGAGGGATCACAAGCTCCAGTTCGTTGTAAAAAGCAAACTGGAAGCTCTGGGAAGATCACAAGCTCCAGTTCGTTGTAAAAAGCAAACTGGAAGCTCTGGGAAGATCACAAGCTCCCCAAGGCGATGTGCAGAAAGCCTCCATGAGGTCACCCCATTGCAAAACCTTTCCCTCCGTGGATCTTCTGTGCAGGGCGGGATCTGTCCTGAATCCAACTCCTGCTCCAGCAGCTCCTGGGGCTGGGCTGGGCATTTTTAAACTCCTTGCAGATTAAAGCATTCAAAGATTTGTGTCAGCTGCCCAGGAAAAGGCACATCCCTGTGGAGGGGTAACCAGGAGACAGAGAGACGCTTGGACAGATGAGGCTGTCCAAGGGCCGTGCACAGGACTACAGGAACAACGGGAGACATCCAAGCTGATTTTTCGGCTGGTTTGTTAAGGAAATGAGCTCTGGAGCACCGAGTGCCCCTGCCCGGGGAGCCCAGCAAAGGAGGGAATCCCCAAGACCTCAAACACCCCTCAAACAGCCCCTGTAGGGGGGTGCGGGGCCGGCCGGGGTGGGCTCAGCCGCTGGCACTGACGGGGGAGGCGGCTCTGGGGACCAAAAGCATCAGGGCTGGGGGTGTTTATGGTGTCACGGGCACCCAGCAGGGGCTGCGTTCCTGGGTGTGTCCTGGGCATTAATTCCAGGAGCTGCTCCCTGCTTGGCTGCTGCTCCCAGGTGCCGCGGGTGGGAAATGGGGGTGGGAGAGGCTGGGGGCCTGCAGTGAGAGAGGGAGGGCATGGGAAGGGCTCAGCTGGGCTGGGTGCAGCCCCAGGCTGTGGCAGGCCAGCTCTCCCGGGGCCCAGCAGCATTTCCCTGCCCGGGACAGGCAGCATTTCCCTGCCCGGGACAGGCAGCATTTCACTGCCCGGGACAGGCAGCATTTCCCTGCCCGGGACAGGCAGCATTTCCCTGCCCGGGACAGGCAGCATTTCCCTGCCCGGGACAGGCAGCATTTCCCTGCCCGGGACAGGCAGCATTTCCCTGCCCGGGGCCCAGCAGCATTTCCCTGCCCGGGACAGGCAGCATTTCACTGCCCAGGACAGGCAGCATTTCCCTGCCCGGGGCAGGCAGCATTTCACTGCCGGGGCCCAGCAGCATTTCCCTGCCCGGGGCAGGCAGCATTTCACTGCCGGGACCCAGCAGCATTTCACTGCCCGGGACAGGCAGCCTGGCTGGCACTGGAACTGCCAGGAGGGCTCCTGACCGAGCACACAGGAAGGTTCAGTCAGGAATAATAATAATAATAGTAATAATAATAACAACAATAATAACAATAACCGGGTTTAAGGAGCACACAGTGTGGGAGGATGGGCTGAAATGTCCGTCACCAGCTCAAACCCTGGTTTTACTTTGGCACCTGCCTGCGCTTCCCAAAGCCGTGAGCTCCGTGTGCAGCATTAAGCACTCCAAAGCATTCAGTCAGGCTCACCTGTGCTCCCGAGGCGGGCAGGTGAGCGCTGGAACAGCTCTGCAGGAGCTCTGCGGGCACAGAGCAGCTCCCTGCAGGCTGCTCCTGATGGGGAACGCGGGTTCCTTACAAACCTCCCCTAAAGAGGAGTCTTTAGGAGAAATGGGCGTTAAATGTCTCTGAAATGGGTGTTAATATCTCTGAAATGGGTCCTGCTGTCTCTACCAAGCTCACACCGCCCTCGCTGGTTACAGACCCAGCGAGTTTGACCTTGTTATAAATACACATTATAATATACACACACACACACATATATATATATATATATATACAATCTCCTGAACTTTTGGGGAATGGACAATCGGGACCATGCAGAATCTGCTGCAGAGCCCAGGCAGCCTGAACTTCCCAGCTTTGGGGGGAAATGCCCACAGGGGCCGGGAGTTTGGTATTAAAGGAGGCTCCACCTCCAAAACCTCGGGAGAGACCTCGCGGGGTACGGCCCAGTAAATCCAATACATTTGTTCCAACAAAGCTGCGGACTCCTCCATCCTTTGTGGTCATTGGCCATTCACAGTGTGACTTTTCACACACTCCTGACCTGTCCCTGAGGGAGAACAAAGGAAAAAAAGCCTCGTGGCCACGTAACCAAAAGCTAATTTACCTGTTTTGTTTTGCACCCCACTGTAGGTTCGGTGAGAGACATGGGGAGTCTTTTAAAGAAAATCCTGGAGCCAACAGAGCACGATGCCTGTGACCGCTTGTCAGGGATGGCAAAAACTCGCATGAACATCTCGGAGGGGCTGAGCTCAGGTGAGGGCGGTGATGGGTGATGGGCAGGGTTACAGCACAGCATCCCCACGTTCCCTCACGCTGCTTTCCTGTGAAACTTTGGGGCGTTTTTTACTGAGAATCCCAAATCTCCGCTGGGCTGGAACTCATGGTAAATGTGGGGGGCATTCCCTGAGATATCGGGAAATGCTCGGGGTTTGTTTCGGGCAGTGCGGTACAAAAGTGAGCCTCACTCACATCCCGTTATCCCAGGGGATGAGGGCTGTTCCTGGGAGCTGCCCTGCGCCCCCCAGGTTTGCTGGGATCCCTGGGCAGCAGTGCTGGAGCAGACAGGGCCCTGCTGTGTGCAGACAGACAGACAGACAGACACGAGTGTGCTGTGCGCACCTGGAGCACCGCCAGGGGAACATGGAAAGCAGATGTTGGATCGGGACCTGCTGGAGGAGCGCTGCTCCCGCTTCCTCCCGTGCCTCTGCGGCCGGGGCTGGAGTCAGGAGCTCGGCAGGGATCGGGAGAGCTCAGGGCAGCCCTGGCTGGGCCGAATGTCTGCTCATGTGGGCTCTGCAGAGCACAGACCCACACATATAACACGTTACACGGCAGCTGAGGCACGCTCGGGACACTGAGGTGCTCCCACTGCTGCTCCCCGCTCCCAGCGCCACCCCGGGGTGAGCCCTGCTGGGTGTGGGTCCTGCTCGGGGTCTGCCCTGCCCACCCAGCCCCAGCCCTGCTGGTTCCTCGGGGGCAGCACTGGCCACCCGGGCCCTTCTCCTCACATCCCTTTATCCTCCCAAAGAAAGACCCCGATGGGTGAAGTCCCAGCCGGGCTCCATGAACTTCCCTGACTCCCACAAGCCCAGGAATGGGAATTCTCTCATTCCCCTTTGTCCTTTGCTGTGCCAGCTCGTGCTTGCTCACCAGGCTGAGCAGTAGGGGAGGTACCTGGGCCCTGGAAAAGGGTCCCAATTCAAGTCTCTACAGACATTGCTGTTCCTGCCAGCCCTGGCTCCTGCAGGATGTGGCAGAGGAGCAGTTCCTGCAGCACAGGAGGTGTCTGGGGGAGCTGGAAGCCTTTCTGCAGCTTGGGGTTTCTTTGCTCTCAAAAGAAAAAAAAAAAAAAAAGGCAGGAATTTTCCTGTGTCTGGCCCAGAGGCTCTGCCTGCACATTTCCAAGGGGTTTGATGAGAGAGCAGACAAAGGTTGCTACGGGGAGCAGGGATCAGTTTTGCTGAGCAGGAAAACTTCAGTGGAGTGATTTTGCTCTTGGAGTGAGGAGCAGCACTGTTGGGAAATGCAGGCTGGAGAGGATGTTCTGAGGGACTCGTGCCTTTCCTGCTCCAGGCCATGTGAGCAGCTGGAGCAGCCCCAGCCCTGGCTGACTGTCAGAGCAGATCGGGGGAATTAATTGGATCCAAATGCCCCATCTGGCTCCTCTGGCTGTGGAGAATCCCAGACCCAGTGGGTGATGTGAGGTGTTAAACTCCTCTGGTGCAGGGCTGGGTCCCACAGGTGAGGGCCTGGATGTGCCTGAGGGCTTGGACAGGACGTTCCTCTGGAGAAGAAGAGCAGCACTTTGGAGGGGATGAAGCTTTTGCTGAAGGAGCTGCAGCCAAGGGCGTGTCTCTGTTGGCAAGAGCAATCTCTGGATGCTCTCGGTCACAGTGCTCTGTGCTTTCATCTGAGGGTGCCTCTGCTTTGGGGATTCAGGCCCTTTCTGGGGTGTTAATCTGAGACATCCCTTTCCTGGCAGGGAGGGGGCACCAGCTTTGGCTGTTGTTGGTTTTGCCTTCCTTGCACCCTTGGGGGGATGGTTCTGGTTTGCTCTGCCCTGTCCCACGAGTGGAGAGGGGGCAGAGGGTGCTGCAAGGCTGAGCTGGGGAGAGGAGAGGGGAGCTGAGCTCTTCTCCAGGCAGGAATTCACTGGGAGCTTCTCTGGAGCACAGCCCAGGAGAGACGATGCTGTGAGTGCCTGATCCTGGGGTGGGCACTGCTGCCTGTGGGGTCACCCGTGCTCCTGGTGCCCAGGCTCCTTTGGGGCTGCTGCCCCTTGGAAATCACACCCAAAGCTTCCCTGCAGGGATGTCAGGGGTGCAGAAAGGGCAGGCAAAGCTCGAGGGGACACTCGGAGCCAAGCAGGGCACAGGTTTCACTGTGGGTGGCTGCTCGGAGGGTTTCCATGCACCATCAGGGGTCCTGCCTGTCCCTCTGTCCCTCGAGCAGCTCCCGGTCCCTCTGTCACCCCCGGGGTGTCCAGGGCTGAGCCCTGCTGATGGAGCAGCCCGTGCACAGCATCCCCTCAGGAAAAAAGGATGAGCAGCTCCTCCAGAAATCACCACTGAGCTCCTCGGGTCACTCTGGGTGTGCTGCAGGACTCTGGCAATGCTGCCTCCCTTCTGCTGAGGTGTGGCCTGAAAATGGGGAGAATTTCCTGTGCTGAGAGAGGCTGGAGGCTGACAGAGAGCTGCTGCTGCTGGCAGGCACAGCGCAGCTCCCACGAGTGGTGACACGAGTGGTGACACCAGTGCTCTGAGTGCTCTGAGTGCTCCCTTGATGACAGAGCTGTTCACAGCTGCAGCTGTCAGAGTGAGTTCCCAGCTCTGGGTCATGGGGACAGGTTTGGTCAGGGAAGGGCTGCTCAGGCACAGCCCAGCTCCCTCGGGACAGTGCTCCTGCTGGCTTTGGGACATTCCCCAGGAACCCAGGCCTGCCTTTTCCTCTGGGAGATAAATGGGTCTGTGGTGTGTGACACCCACCAGGGACCTGCTCATCAGCAGGACAATGGAGTCATCCAGACATTGCTCCAAGTGACCTCAAATCACTCCAGTCCCTCCAGGAGGCTCCCAAAAACACACAGCCCCCAGCAGAACTCAGCAACCACAACTCCTGCAGGGAATGTCTTCCCTGGATGTGTAAATTTTATTTTTATCCTCGTGTGCAGCTGCTGTTCTGGAGATCCCAGGGCTGGGGGGGCTCTGTGCAGGGGAAACACAAGAGAAAGGAGGGGCTGCTGCAGCTGAAGCTCCCCAGAAAGCCATTTAATGGAACAATAAATGTTCCAGACAGCCCCAGGGATAACCCGTGTGCAGGACAGGCCGTGCTGCTCGTGTGCCCAGCCCTGCCTGGGTTATATTTGGTGGTGGGTCTGGGCAGCGTTGCCTTTCCTGCCCTGGTGTTTGTTCCCTTTGCTGTGCAGGAATGAGCCCAGCCTGGGTCACCCCGTGTTCCCTGGGGATGGGCAGGGGGATGGAAGGTGAATTGTACAAACTGGGAGGGCTCAGCTCGGACACTGAATGTTCCTGTCTCACATTTCTGGCGGGGCAGGGAGGTGTCCCAGCCCTGCAGCATCTCCTGCTAAAAACAGCTGCTGGCCCAGCCCTGCTGCTGCTGCACGTGGTGTCCAGGACAGTTCGTGTCCCAGGGCCCCTCCCGGGAATGTGGGGTGGCTCAGGGGTGTGTGCTGGGGTGACAGGACCTTGTCCATCCTCTCCTGCTCCATGAACAGCCTCCCCAGGCCAGGGTGCCATCCCCAGCCCTCGGGATTTAAACGCTGTGTGACACTTGGGGACAGGGTTTGGTGGTGGCCTTGGCCAGGCTGGACTTGGTGATCTTGGAGAGCTTTTCCAACCTAAATAATTCCATGGATCTGTGATTTCAGAGGGTCAGGCTGCTCAGGCAGGGCTGGGGTTTGAAGCACTGAGTGCAGCAAAGCCGAAAGCCTGGGGCTGCCTGGAGCAGGGAATTCTGTGCCGGGGCGATGCTGCTGGCTCAGAGCTCAGGAGATGTTTGGGCAGTGACATCTCCCGTGGCTCTGCAGCTGGAGGGGCTCAGCCCAGCAGGGGCCGGCCTGAGAGCCTGTGAGAGCCCAGCAGGAGCAGGGAACAGCCAGCCCTGTGCCTGGGATGTGTGCCTGGGGCACGGTGTCACTCGTCCTGTCACTTCTCCTCTGGGCCCACGTGCTGGTGGGGCTGCCTGGGAATGTTTCCCTGTGCTGAGGAGAATTTCATGGCGGGAGGAAAACAAACAGTGCAAGTTTTCCATTTGGAGGGATTGTTTTCACTGAAAAGTGAGATTTTCTGTTCCCTTGCCTGATCACGTTTTTGATGCAAAGTGGAAGTTTTCCAGTTTTTCATCCTGTCAAGAAGTCAACAGCTCTGAAAAGCAGATTTATTCCAGCAAAATACTTTTGGGCTGGAGCTTTTTCTTCCCAACTCCTCTTCAGCCAGCTCAGCTCATTGTAGCTGTTGGGGTTGGATGTCCCCTCATGTGAGCACACAGAAATCATTTTCCCATATTGGAGAGCGGGATTTTAATGAGAGCAGAAAAACCCATAAAGCAGAAGAGTCTCCACTGTGTTATTAAAAACCTGCTGGGCACTGCCCAGGCTCCCAGGGCAGGGGCATGGCCCCAGAGCTCCAGGAGCTCCCAGGGGTGCCCAGGGTGGGATTGTTGGGGCTCTGTGCAGGGCAGGAGCTGCTCTGGGTGATCCTGGGGGTCCCTCCAGCTCGGGACATTCCCTGACTGTGATTTCCAGCGGGCTGTGGCCGTGTGGGTGAGGCTGTTCTCCAAGAGGCTTCCATCAGATGGAGCTGTGGATGTGCTCTGGGTTTGCACAGTTAACAGAATATTCCCGTGCCGCTCCCCTGCGCTGCCCCGCACAGCCGGGCCGGCCCCTGGCTCCGGGGGGACACACGAGGGGTCACACGAGGGACAACGGGCCCTTTGTGTCCCCTGGCAGCAGCCTTTGCACCGGGGCTGTCCCGACACCACCTCCCTGCCCTGGAAGGGAAGATGCTGCTCCTTCCCTCGGTGCTGAGAGGTGAGGAGGGAAATGTCTGCAAACCGCAGCAACCCTGGTGCTAACGGGACTGTGATCCCAGGAACTTCTCCAGGAAGGAATCCTGGGAGGGTGCAGAGGGCACCCCCCGGCTCTGCCCCTGTCCGTGCTGGAGCACTGAGCATTTTGGGGGGCAGGATTTTGGGGGGGCTGTGGCAGCAGCAGGGCAGGAGGCGGATGTGGAGCCGCTCCTGATGGTGCTGCCCTTTGCATCCTGCCTCATCTGCATTGCAGCGCAGGGCACTGCGTCTCCCGGGGGAAAAAATGCCCAGAAATTCCACAGACCCTTCAATATGGTTCTGTTTTACAGCGAGACAAAAAGGGGCCCTTTGTGTGAGGGCTGAAAGGAACAGCCCAGTCCCGCAGCCTCCCCAAAAGCTTAATGTCAACTATTTGCCTCCTTGTGCTTTCACATAAACAAGCACTTTCTCCTCAGTTTCTGTGCTCTGGGGGCTGCCCCAGCTCGGTGTTCCCTGTTTGGTGGCTCCTGTGGGGTGGGCACGTCCCTGCTGTCCCTGCCCAGTCCGTGCTGGGCTGGCTGGGGGCACACGGGGCACGGGGAGCACAGAAAGGTGACTGAAGGTGGCCTTGGGGCGAGGTCAGCAGCTCCAGCCGAGTTTAATTCAAGGCTCTGCTGCTTGTCTGGCAGCAGGGACGAGCTCCTGCCCATTGATGTGAGCTGGCTGGAGCAGCAGCAGCCTGGTGAATCCCCCTGTTCCCTCCAGCCTGGCCCAGGAGCTGTTCCTGCCCTTGCTGGGGTCTCCTGTCCCACTCTGGGGTCAGTGTTCCCTGCCAAACGAGCAGCAGCAGCTGGGGATCCACCCCTGCTATTCTGGGGTTGTTTGCGTGGCCACTGGAGCATCCTGGGTGTAGCATCAACCATTTCCACCCTGAGCCCTCCTTCCCTGTCCTCGTGTGTGTGTTCCCTTCCCCTTCATAAAGAGCAAAAAGCAGAAGTGCAGCAAGGGGCGATGATGATGATGACGATGATGATGATGATGATGATGATGGTGATGGGTGCAGAGAGCAGAGCTGCAGTGAAAGTCAGAGGCAGCAGATTCCCGTGCTCAGTGCTCCCCTCCTGCCCTGGCCCCTGTGTGTCCCCAGGAGCTGTGCCAGCAGTGTCCCAGGACACCTGGCCATGCCCTGCCTGCATCTCCCTGCTGCTGGGGCACCCCACGCTCCTTCTTCCTCCTCCTCTGGCACTTTCCAGCCTTGGGGCTCTTTGGGGGGTGTCCCAGGATCTGAATGTGGCTCCTGGCCTTGATCCACAGGGATCCATTCCCACCTCAGCACCTGTCTGGAAGTTTTGGGGAGTGTGGAACCCCCTGGCACCTTGGCTAAGCAGCCAGCCCAGTTAGGCCTGGCTCAATTCCCAGTAGATCCAAAGCCCCTGAAGGCAGTGGATGGGCACTTGGCCACTCCACCTGATGGTGGATCCAGCCTGTCCTGGAATAAACAGGAATAAAATACTCGTTGAGCTATTTGTTCCTCCTGCTGGCTTTTCACCAGCCCCAACACCTAGACAGGGTTTTTCACCTTCCCTGGAATCTGTCACAGGATCCCAACTTCCCAAATCTGCCGTGCTGCCTCTTCTGCTGATCTGTTCCTGCTCCTCCCCTTTGAGAGCCACTGATCCTCTCTTTCCATCCCCATCACACAGGGAGGAGCTTGGCTTGGGAGCTGCTCGTGGGGAACTTCAAACAGCAGAACCAGATGAATGAATAAAGGGGATTTTTGTTGCTCTTATCCTTTCATCAGCTTGATTTGCTTCCCAGCAGTTGATTTTGTGATTGTTGCTCCATCTTTGTGCTTGGGGTCAAATGAAAATCCTGCTGGAGATGGGAGCAGAGTGCTGTGGGCTTGTACAGGACAAGGAAGGGCTGAATTTTGCTGCTGTCAGAGGAGTGCTCGGTTCTCCTCCTCCTGCTTCTGCTGAGAGGTTGGCAAACCCTTGGATGGGAGCCTTGGACGCAGGAGGTCTCTGTCCTGGGGACCCCCAGCCATGCAGGATCAGCAAGAGAAATGCAGCATTGGGATGTTCCCAGCAGTGCTGGTCAGCTTTGCTGGCCCCCCAGGCTTTGGGGCAGGAGGGACAGCAGCTGCTGCTCCTCCCCAGGAGTTTTCTGTGCCTCTCCTTGGCTGTAGGAAAAGGAGATGTTCCAGTGTGAGTGAAACCCCCGTGCCAGTGGATTGTGGACTCATTAATGTGGGAAAAGGCCTTTAGGGCTGACCCCAGCCATGGATCCTGCACTGCCCCTTCTCCCCTTGCTCGTCCTGGGGTCTCCATCCCAGGCAGGACCCTGAGCCTGGAGCCCTGGGCTGCTGCAGGGCTGGGTGAGTGCCCAGGCTGCTCCTGCCTTCCACAGCCACGAGTGTGGCATCTCCTGTCTGTCAGCTCCTGCAGGACACAGGATTCCCAGCCAGGATTGTGTGGATCTCCTGGGTCTGTCAGCTCCTGCAGGAGACAGGATTCCCAGCCAGGATCATGTGGATCTGCTGGGTCTGTCAGCTCCTGCAGGAGACAGGATTCCCAGCCAGGATCTCCTGGGTCTGTCAGCTCCTGCAGGACACAGGATTCCCAGTCAGGATCATGTGGATCTCCTGGGTCTGTCAGCTCCTGCAGGACATAGGATTCCCAGCAGGAATGTGGGATCCTCATGGCCAGAGCCAAGTGAACGGGGAGCTGAGGGGGCCCAGGGCCTGACAGCAGGGACTGGCTTAAACACAAATGAAAGAACGGAGGGAGAAACATTTCTGATGATTGTGAACTTTAGAAACAGCAAATAAAAGCTTATTCTTTCGCAGAGGTCCCTCTGCAGCCTGTAATTTCATTTCCCCCATTTGCTTTTAGTGCCTGCCCTGGGCCCTGTCAGAACCCCCTGATTTACAGGCGACAGCTTTGGCTGTTTGTCAGGAGAGGCTCTCTAAATATGAGGGTGTGAAACCTGTCCCGCTGCCAGCAGCTCTGAGGATTGAACTGCAGAGCTGCAGCACGAGGCAGAGTGCTGGGTGCTTTACGACATGAACAGCTCTCAGAAAAGCTCTCAGAAAAGCCTCCCTCCCTCCTTCCTCTGGTTTTTTTTTTTGGTTTGTTTGTTTGTTTGGGTTTTTTTTTCCTTGTATTATCCCAGTCTGTGGTCCTGCAGCTGGATGATGGAAGCAGAGCAGGCAGGGCTGTTTGCTCTCTGCTCAGCTCGCTGTGCTGCCCCTGCAGGGCTCAGCACCACCGGGCACAGCTCCAGAGAGCAGGGCTTGAGCACCGGGGCTTCCCTCAGGTTTTGTTTCATTCCCCTCAGGAAAAGGAAAAGAAAATGAGCCAAATGAAGGCTCACACAGTGGCAGTGACACAGCACAGCCTGCTGATGAAGTGAGCTGATAACTCTGCCTGAAATCTGGGGAAAGCCTGGGCAGATCTCAGCATGTGCTTTGAGCTCTGGCTGATAAGGAGAGGCTGATAAGGAGAGGCTGTGTTCTGTGTGATGAAACCTCTGTGGATCTGTCTGTTCTGGCTTTGGTGGTGCTTTTTTGGGTGGTGTTAAAAAAAATGTGGACCTTTGCCTGTCAGTGTCTTGAAGGATTTAAAGGGGGCCATGTGTGTCCCCACTCTCCCAGAAATCATAATTCATAAATCATAACAGACTATAAAATTCTGGGTTTGCCCATTTTCAGCACCACAAAAGGGTCATTGTTTGAGCAAAGGGTCTTTCACACTCCTGTGGAGCCCCAACACCCCGAGCCTGATTTACAGCCTGGCTGGGCTGAGCCTGGGGCTGCTGCTGCCAGACTGGGGGGAGCAGCCTGAGGCAGCCCCGAGCCCCAGCTGGATGCAGGGGGCAGCTCGTGGTGCACAAAGGAGCCGTTTTGATTCCATTTTCGGACCGGAGCAGAGAATCTGGGGCTGGTTTGGGTTTAAAGCTCACCCTGTCCCACCCTGCCGTGGCAGGGACACCTTGCAGAGAGCAGGGTGCTCCCAGGCCTGTCCCAGCTGTCCTTGGAGCACAGGGCACCACGGTGACCCCAGGTGTCTGCAGAGGCTGGGCTGGGCTCCTCTGGGCAGGCTCGGAGCCCCATCCTCTCCTTGGGTCCCTGCCAGCTCAGGGTGGGAGCTCCCCCAGTCCTGCAGCTCTTTTCATGTCCTTCAGGCCATGCAGGGGGAATCCACGGCACAGTGTCCTCCAGAGCCTCTGGAGCAGCTCGTGCCCAAGGATGAAAACTGCCAAAGTGAGCTCTTGGCACGTCTGCAGCTCTGGGGGCCTGGCTCATCTCAGGTGCCACAGCCTGGGGGGGACATCCCAGTCCCACCAGTGCCCCCAGTGCCTCAGCCAGAGCCCGAGGTGGCTGGGACAGGAGAGTGTGGGAGCATTTCCCTCTGGAGCAGGTCCTGATCCCTCTGCAGGGACAGCTCCAGAGGAACCCCGGGCAGGGCAGGGACAGCTCCAGAGGAACCCCTGGCAGGGCAGGGCAGGGACAGCTCCAGAGGAACCCCGGGCAGGGCAGGGACAGCTCCAGAGGAACCCTGGGCAGGGCAGGGACAGCTCCAGAGGAACCCCAGGCAGGGCAGGGCAGGGCAGGGCAGGGCAGGGCTGGGCAGGGCAGGGCAGGGCAGGGCTGCAGTGATCTGTGCCTGCAGAGGGGAGGGCAGCCCCGCAGTTCTGGGACAGCTCTCACTGGCAGGTGCTGCAGGGACAGGAGCTCGTGCTCTGAGCATTCCCAGGGATGTGGGGGAGCCCTCTCTCTCCCTGACCTCTGGAATCACTTCCAGGCCAGTAGCCAAGCACAGGCTGTAAATAACCGAGTGTGGCTGCTGAGCCCAGCTCGTTCTGCTCTGAGGTGTTGTCAGCTCTGGGCTTCCCCTTGGCATCCTCTCTCCAGGGCATTCCCATCTCAGCTCCCAGGGTGCTCCTGCCACACTCCTGGGGTGAGGGGGTCACTCCTGTGGGGGCTCCCCAGGGATGCAATGCAGGGAAAGCTGCTGGATCCAGCCTCTGCAGGCAGGGAAGGGTTGGGTGTCCTTTCCCTCTGGTTCTTTACCATTTCTGCTTTGGGAAGGGTTACAGAGAAGGTCAGATGAGAAATGTCTGGGATTTGCATCCGCCTCTGTCTCAGCCCTCCAGCACGGGAAATTTGGCAGATCTTGTGGCCTTCTCTGGGGTTCTTTGCACCCAAGCAATTACACCCAGCAGCAGTTTCCTCCCTGGGTTATTCGGGTCTCGGTGCAGAGCAGCTACAGGCGCTGCTGTCCCTCGGTGCTGTCCCCATGGCCAATCCCTGTGGGCTCCCTGGTGCCACCAAAGGGCTCCCTGGTGGCCCTTCCCGGGGCCGGGAGCTCTCTGGAGCTCCCGGCCGCGCTCTCACGCTGTGTTTTTGGCTTGCAGGGGATGTGCTGCCCTCTCCCAACGTGGGGCTGCCCGCTGCCCTGGTGCCCCGGGAGCCCCCCGGGCCGGCCTATGTGACCCACACGGGGCCGCTGGTGCGGCTGCTGCTGGTGCGGGACGGGCTGGGCAGGGCTGCCCGTGCTGTCCGGGCTGTCCGTGCTGTGCAGGCTGGCCGGGCTGTCCCTCGTGTCCCCCGTGTCCCCCGTGTGCCCCCGGCCCGGCCCCGCACCGCGCCCCGGGACACGGCCGAGCCCATCCCCGAGCGGGGCCCGGGCAGTGCCGGGATCCAGGAGGGTCCCACGGGAGCTCCCTCGGGTCCCACCTCGGCACCGTCCAGGCTTTGCCACAGGATCGTGTTCGCCAGGAAACCTCCCTGGGCTGTGCTGCCCTGGAGCAGCCCGGCCCGTTCCAGCCGCAGGGAATGACCCGGCTGCAGCTGAGGAAAAGGAAAGGCAGAAGATGCTCCCGAGCGCTTTCCTGCTCCATTAAACTCCCCCTGCAAGCAGCATTTGACTCTTGGAGTCTTTTCCTAAAAGGCTGATGGGAATGAAAGCACAAGGGGTGGAAATGCATCCCCTCGGGTGGGGAGCAAGGCACAGCCTCTGCATTTGAAATAAAATATTTAACTTGTGATGGTGGAGAGGGTCTGCACGTGTGCTGGGACTCTGGGGAAGGTGCCCCAGGACAGCCCAGTGTCCCTGCAGCTGGGGACCTGAGGAAACCCCTCCGTGCCGAGGCTGCCTGGGTTGCTGGGAGCCTCTTGGAGGAGTCCTGGCTCGGGATGAGCCAGGGCAGAGCCGTGCCAGGCTGACCCGGGCTGTGCTGGGTCATTTTTAGGGGATCCCAGAGCAGTGCAAACGCTGCCATTTCCGTGCAGGATCGCCCTCCCCAGCACTGCTCCATCCGAGCTCCAGGCACAGAGCTGCTCTCCTCCTGTCCCTTGTGCAGTTGTGCTGCTCCAGCTCTCACAGCAGCTCTGCCTCAGTAGGAGCTTGGTATGATGTCAATGCCTCGAGTGGGTGAAGCAGAGGAGGCAAAAATAGACATTTAGACATTTTTCCAGTTGTGCCTTTTCAAAAGGGAATATTTATAGCTCGGTGCCCGAACAGAGGCTCCCTTTGTGAATGTGCTCCCAACTGCAGCACAGCACATCCCGCTGGACCCTCGGGGGGTGTGCAGGCAGCTCTGAGCCCCGGCAGTGGCAGCCTCCGTGTCCCTGGGTGTGCTGAAATGTTCCCAGGCCGGGCAAGCAGCACCCTCAGGGATCTCGGGGTGCCCTGGGGCTGCATCCCTGGCTGCAAACTGCCCTGGAGATGAGCCAGTGCAGCCCTCTGGGGTCTGAGCCTGCATTTTGTGATTGACTCTAGGGGATGGTGAGGGTGGAGGTGAGGGAGGTGTCCCCACGTCACACTGCTGCATGTGGAAGGTCCAAATCACTGCATTTCACTTGACCTCTGCTTCCCCATCGGTGGAATTTGGATAAAGGGCTTCCCCACACAGCTTTGAAGTGCTTTGGGTCATTCTCAGGTGTTGTTTCACCTGAGCCACCTCTCAAGGTCTGGTCCTGCTTGCAAGGAGCTTTGGGGCTGCTCTCACAGGTTCAGGCTCCCCAGCTCCTGTTCCCTCCCTGTCTCCTGGGTGTGGGTGGCAGGGGAGGAGGTTCCAAAGGTCAGGGCTGGTTCCCCAGAGCCCTCGGGGGAGCTGTGGGAGCTGCACTTTGCATCACCCTGAGCTGCTGCCAGAGCTGCTGGCTGGCTCTGCCCCGGGCTGGGGCCCTGCAGGGCTTCACTCCACGGTGCTGCTCAGAGGGGCTGTGGGGAACCTTGGATTTGGGATTCTGGGACACTTTGGAGAGCAGCTATGGAGGTGTAACCCTGACCCGTGTGGGGGCAGAACTCCCAGACCTCTGTGATGGGAAAAAGCTTTGTGGGCAGGAGGGTGGGGCTGATAACGCCCGCCAGGCTCTGCAGGGGCACTCAGGGCCTTGCAGGGTCACTCTTTGGGGATCCAGGGGGATTTAATTCCTGCTCCTTAAAGGCAGGAAAAATCATCCTGATGAGCAGTGGGTTAAAGCCTGGCTCGCTGTGCCCTGCAGCTCTGAGGGGGAGCCTCCAAAACGTGGCCAGAAATCTCCAATTTAGCCTCAAAGAGCTTTTCCTGGAGCCTTGGGCTGACCTCTGGCCTGTTCTGCAGGCTGCTGGAGGGGGACAGTGCCCCCCTGCACAGAGCCCAGCTTTGTGCCAGCTCCCCAGGCTCCCCACGCTGGCTGCAGGCTCCAGC
This sequence comes from Pycnonotus jocosus, assembly GCA_013400435.1. Lineage (NCBI taxonomy): Eukaryota > Metazoa > Chordata > Aves > Passeriformes > Pycnonotidae > Pycnonotus > Pycnonotus jocosus. The sequence goes on along the minus strand of VWYP01027661.1, from coordinate 151,666 downwards.
AGCTCTGCTGCCTCAGCACTGGCATTTGGATTCCTCCCCTGCGCTGGCAGCGCCCACAAAGGTCGAGTTTAGGAACAATAGCAGTGAAATGCAGTGACTCCTCCTCTGGAAAATGCAGATCAAAGAGCCCCAGAATCACAGAAGGGGTTGGGTTGGAAGGGACCTTTGGGAACATCAATTCCACCCCTGCCATGGCAGGGACACCTCCCACTGTCCCAGGGACACCTTCCACTGTCCCAGGCTGCTCCAGACCCCAGTGTCCAACCTGGCCTTGGGCACTGCCAGGGATCCAGGGGCAGCCACAGCTGCTCTGGGCACCCTGTGCCAGGGGCTGCCCACCCTGCCAGGGAACAATTCCTGCCCAAGATCCCATCCAGCCCTGCTCTGTGTCAGTCTGAAGCCATTCCCTGTGCCCTGTCCCTCCAGCCCTTGACAATTTTCTCTCCCCATCTTTCCTGCAGCTCCTTCAGGTCCTGGAAGATCAGAGTGAGCTCAGCCCAAAGCTTCTCCTGTGCAGGTGAACAATTCCAGCTGTGCCAGCCTTTCCTCCCAGCAGAGCTGCTCCATCCCTGGGATCATCCTGGAGCCTCCTCTGGGCTCTCTGCAGCAGCTCCAGGGCAGGTGGGCTCTCACCTGAGCACAGGGGCACAATCCCCTCCTCCCTCTCCTGGCTACTCCTCTTCCTCCTGGCAGAGTCTGTGCCTGGATCTGGGGGTTTCCCAGCAGGATGAGCCGAGCCCAGCCCTGCTCTGGTGCCCCCCGGGTCTCTCCTCTGCCTTCTCTGCCCACACGCGGAGGCAGCAGCAGCACATTCCTGGAAGATGCTGCAGCAATTAAATCAGCATCGACGGCTGGAGCTGGGAGTGGCTGCGCTGAGAGCCGGGGCTGTGGGGGGAGATGAAAACCTGCAGGGGGAACAGAACCTCCCTGTGGTGCCAGGGCTGCTCTGGGCCTGGCTCCTCGGGCTGGATTGATGGCAAAGTCCAGCCCCAGGGACACAGATCCTGTGCAAGGGGAGCTGATCACAGCCAGGCGGCTCCAGAGCTGCTGATTCACTCCCTGTGGGTGAACAGGGATGGTGTGCTCGTGTCCTGTGCCCGTGCTCTGTGCCCGTGCTTTGTGCTGTGCTCTGTGCCCGTGCTCTGTGCCCATTCTCTGTGCTCTGTGCCCATTCCCTGTGCCCATTTTGTGCCCCTGCTCTGTGCAGTTTGTGACTCTGTGCCCATTTTGTGCCCCTGCTCTGTGCAGTTTGTGACTCTGTGCCCATTTTGTGCCCCTGCTCTGTGCAGTTTGTGGCTCTGTGCCCATTTTGTGCCCATTCCCTGTGCAGTTTGTGGCTCTGCAGACTCGAGTCAGCATTTCCAGCTGGCGCTCTCCTGTGGGGAGGATCCCCGAGGGTGGGGACACGGCGGGCTGGGGCTGTAAATGCGGGTGTGACAGGAGCCACAGCAGCGTTGTGTGACCTGGCTGTGACCTTGGAGCGGGGTGAGAGCCGCGGTGGCGCTCTGCCCTCTGCACAGCCCGGGGAAGGGAAAGGGGGGCTTGGAGAATCCCCTGTGGGATGGTTCTGTGCAGGCTTTGGCTCGGGAATCAAATCCTGCCTGTTCAGGCTGCCCTGGGAGGATCCCTGAGAGCTTCTGCCCGGTGGGATCAGGGGATGGCAGAGTGCCTGGTGCTTCCAGCTGTGCAACCCCTCTGTCCCTGCAGCCATGCAACAGGGCAGCTGCAGCCCTTCCCTGACTCTTCCCACCTGAGAAAGGTGTTCTGGGGTAAGAGCAGCTGTTTTTGGGATCCTGCCCGTCCCTGCCCTGCCTCAGTCAGTCCCTGGTGCCGCTCTGTGCTTGGTGGCACCGGGGCTGTCCCTGTGCCAGTCTGTGCTGGGTGTGGGCAGGCACCCACAGCGTTGGTGCCCCCAGAAACTGCTCAGGCTGGGGAAGCCTCTGGCACCCCAAGGCCCCAGCCCCAGCCTGGGTGTGCTTTTCCATTCCTCCTCATTTCTTGGGGATTTGGACTGGAACAAGGGTTGAACACCCAACAAGACACTGATTTTTACTTAAATATCTGTTATATGGGGGAGAAACAGATCAGCTGAGTTAGAGCCAAGGTTCCGTGAGACATTCTTCCCCACACACAGCCAGGACTCTCCTGGTGACATCCCCGTGTGGGCAGGCTCAGCTTGGGCACAAAGAGCGGCTCCAGGTCTCACTGGTTTTGGTGCTTTAACATTAAAATGTTCCATTTTCCAAGCTTTGAGGACCCACCATGGTCAGACCTGCAGGAGCTGGCCCAGGGCTGGGCAGAGGTTCCTGCTGTTCCTCCAGACTGAGATTGAGAGGTGAAATTTGGAAGGAGGCAGAGATTCACACAGGAGTGAATTTCCCTGCAAATTTTGGCCAGGCCCTTTGCTTCCAGCACTGCAAATGAGGCAGATCAATTATTGTGAAACAGAAAGTGGAAATTACTTCCCTGGCTGCCCTGGCTCTGCTCCAGGCTCTCAGTTTGCTGGAAACCATTCCAGCTGATGTACTGCACACAGACACCCTCGGGCATTAAAGGCATCCCACTGCTTGTCTCCATGCTGATCCCTCCAGCCCACCCCGAGCCTTGCCCACGTTTGTGCTCGTGTTCCTGGAGTGCTGCAGGTGCTGGGGACACCTGGGAGCAGCCTGGGGACAGTTGTGAGCTGTCCCTGTGCTGTGCTCTGCTCCCCAGGCTCTGCACCCCAGCACAGGGACTGGAGGAAGAGATTTCTCCCTTCAGCTCAGCTGCTCTTCCTGCAGCTGGACAGGCTGGGACTGGTGCAAGGTTTCTGATGAAGAAGCAGAGCCAGGAGCGAGCCCTGCCTGGGAGGGACATTCCCAGGGTGAGCCTCTGCCCTGCTCCTCTGGAGAAAGCTCTCCCAGAGTTATGTCACAGGAGGGACGTGCTGAGGAGAGGTTTCACTTCTTCAAACAGCCACGCTTTGGACAATTTCCAGAGGAGTTCTGGTGATGAATAAGCACTTTTACCCTGGAAAGCTCTTCCTCCCCCCCGCTGGAGCAGCACAGTTCTCCAGTTCTAAGGGCCACATTGTCTGAATTCCAGAGAGCCACCTCCCATCCCAGTGCTGACACAGCTTCTGCAGGATGGATCTCCCGGGGCTGTGGGACCCTCTGCCAGCCCCACACCATTCCCTGGGTGGGCTTGTCCCTCTGCTGCTGTGGCTGGGACAAGCTGGGGTCCCCAAGTGCATCCATCCATCATCCATCCATCCAAACATCCATCATCCATCCATCCATCATCCATCCATCATCCATCCATCCATCATCCATCCATCATCCATCACCCATCCCTCCATCCATCCATCATCCATCCATCATCCATCCATCCATCATCCATCCATCCATCCATCATCCATCCATCATCCATCCATCCATCATCCATCCATCATCCATCCATCCCTGTCCATGGGACATGGGCTGCAGGGGAGGATCCATCCTCTCACTGGCCTGGGAGTGTCTTTCAGTGTTTTTTTTTTTTTTGATTGGTTGGTTTATTTGTTTGTTTGTTTGTTTTTATTAACTGTGCTCTGAAGCACAGGGTTGTGCCCAGTGGATCCACACGCAGGCTGTGTCTCAGGAGCTGTCCCTGGGATTGCTCCATGCAAAGCTCAGCAGCACCGTGTGCTGGAGGAGGCTCTGCTGTGGCACAGCCATTCCAGAGCCAGGGAAGCCCCTGGGGGATGTTCAGGAATCATCCCGGAGTGCGGGGGCCGGGCGGGAGGCGCTGCCGGATCGCGGCTCCGCTCAGCCCTCGCTGCTGTTCCTGTTTCCCTTTGAGGCTTCCCGGGCCTCTGGGTGCAGTTTGGGCAGGGTTTGGGAAAGGGAGGGAGGGCCGGGGTGGGCTGCACACACATCCCTGGATCCCCCACCGCAGCCCCTCTCTGCTCCCATTCCCGGTTTGTTTCTCACTTTGGGTTTTGCTCTTGAGCCTCCACATTTTTCTTGCAGATTCCAACCAATTCGGATAGTTTTTGGGTTTTTTTCCAAGCTTTTCCCCCCTCAAAGTTTCCTCGCATTGAGGGGAACAGAATCCGGGGTCTGGATTCTTTCCTTGCCCAAACAATCAGTTTCATATTGACACAAGCACAAATATGCTCTCTGCAATCCAAGGTAAAGAGCCCCGCAGCCAAGGGCTCCTTCCAAGAGCTTTGTGGTGTGAGGATGGAGGAGCAGCCCCGAGTCCTGCCCTGGCACTCGGGAGCAGCCACCCCAGAGCCTGAGGTGGCACTGCTGGCACCAGGGCTGGCCAGGGGGGCTCCTCGTGGCCGGGCACAGGCGAGGGTGACGCTCCCTGGAACAGAGATGAGGAATCAGCTCATGGAGAGAACGGGCATCCCTCCCTGGGCCACGTCCCTGTGTCCCCGGGCAGCCCCAAGATAAATCCTCCTTTTCCCTGTGCCCTTGTGACATCCAGGCATTCCCAAGAGCTCCAGGTGTGTATATCCATGGCAAATCCAGGCATTCCCAAGAGCTCCAGGTGTGTATATCCATGGCAAATCCAGGCATTCCCAAGAGCTCCAGGTGTGTATATCCATGGCAAATCCAGGCATTCCCAAGAGCTCCAGGTGTGTATCTATCTCCACAGCCTCACATTCCCATCTCCCATCCTGCTGCATCCTGCACAGTCAAACCACACAAAAAGCCAAATCCGTGTTTTGTTGCTAAACAGAAATGCAGATTTCACCCCTCAGACCAGCAGAATTTGGTTATTTAATCCTGAGGAGCCCATGGAGAAGTAAAAGGGGATGGAATTGCTCTGAACTTTGGGATGGAATTGCTCTGAACCTTTTTTGGTGCCAACTTTCAGGAATATGAATTTGTAAAAACACAGTCTCAGTCTCTGTCTTTGCTGCTCACCTGTGGCACAGCACTTTAACTGCAGCAGATAAAAGCTGGGTGGGAATGCTGTGGGGATGAGTAGGATGGGAGTATCTCAGATATCAAAGCCACTAAAAAATCATTCTCAGGGTAACTTTCCATATGAACCAGCAGGTTAATTGAACCTGAGCCACGCAGTAGAAATGTGCTGATGCCAACAACATTTTCCAGCAAAAAAAAAAAAAAAAAAAAAAAAAAAGAAAAAAAAGTGGAAATATTTTGTTTGGACAGTATAGAAACTGCAGCAGCAGCAGCAGAATGTTTCTGTTCCATCATTAAATTAATTTCATGTAATGCAGAGTGTGAATTTTCATGTGTTACTGTCTTTCCAGCTTGTTTCACTCCTCACACACGCAGTGTGATTTGGGGAAGGCACAGCAGGGACAGGAGGCACGGAAAGAGTCCCTGAGGTGAATCCCTGGAACGGCCCTAAAGTGCAGCCTGGCAGGAAGTGCTGCTCCTTGGCAAACACCACCATTCCAGCTTTTTGTGCAGAACCAGAATCGATCTCTGCCTTCAGGGCAGGATTTCCCAGGCAGTGGGAATTGCAGGAAGGACACGGTCTGTGTTAATGGTTCCCTGGAGACAGATGGAGCAGGAGATAACCCGGAGGGAAGCAGAGCCCCTGCCTGGAGCCATTCACAGCCGGGAACAGGGTGGGCAAGGCTCAGATCCTGGGGAGGGATCCTGGGATAGATCCTGGGATGGATCCTGGGGAGGGATCCTGGGGAGGGATCCTGGGATGGATCCTGGGGAGGGATCCTGGGATGGATCCTGGGATGGATCCTGG
>VWYP01027661.1:114173-145905 GCA_013400435.1 Pycnonotus jocosus | reverse complement strand
CCTGGGATGGAGCCTGGGGATGGGTCCGGGAGAGGGGTCCTGGGGATGGATCCTGGGGAGGGATCCTGGGGATGGATCCTGGGGAGGGATCCTGGGATGGATCCTGGGGATGGATCCTGGGGATGGATCATGGGATGGATTCTGGGATGGATCCTGGGATAGATCCTGGGGATGGATCCTGGGATGGATCCTGGAGATGGATTTGGAGAGGGATCTCCCAGGACTGGGATTCCTGTGATCCCCGCTCCAGGAGTGACAAGAGCACGAGAACTTTTCTGATAATTCCACGCCAGACTTGTGTTCACCTTGAAAAAGCAGCAGCAGCAGCAGCACCTTGCCCAAAACCCTTCAAGGAGGAAAACAACTTTCTGTTTCTAATAAAACAGGAGCTGAAAAGCTCCAGCTTCAGCTGAGCCGGCTTTATTTTCATTTTTCTTCTCCACAAAAGTTTCCATTGTGCCCAAATGCCATTTTCTGTCAAAAAGGGTTTTGATGGGAAATATTTTACTAAATCTGTTTGCGACTGATTCAAAGCTGTGCCAAGAAAGAAGGAAGGAGTGAAGCCCACGGAGCTGCTCCTGGGAACATTAAAGGGAATATCCCAGACTCCCCGGGGCCTCTGGAGCGTGTTTGGGTGGTCCTGGTGGAGCTGGGATCATCCCAGCCTCCGGTGAATGTTAAACTAACAAATAAATCTGCTGCACTCAGCAGCCAGAGCTGAGCCTTCGAGCCGGGCTGCAGCTTTTAAATATCCTCGGGAGGATTTTCTTTAAAGGAAGGAAGGATCTTAATTCCAGCATTCCAGCCCAAAATAGACATCCCTAAGAATAGCCCTTGCCCACGGCAGGGCAGGATGCTGCCAGGAGGAAAAGGGGCTGGGGGAAACAAGCTGGAACTGGGAAGGGATGGGGTTAACTCTGGCTGTGGGTGAGTGATCCTGGAGTATCCAGAGACGGCTCCGAGCTGCTCCTTGGGCTGGGGCTGGAGCAGCCCCTGGGGTGGGGGGAGCTGTTCCCTGTGTCCCCTCCCTGGGGTCACTGCTGTCCCCACCCTGGGGTCACTGCTGTCCTTACTCTGGGGTCACTGCTGTCCCCACCCTGGGGTCACTGCTGTCCCCTCCCTGGGGTCACTGCTGTCCCTGCCCTGGGGTCACTGCTGTCCCTGTCCTGGGGTCACTGCTGTCCCTGCTCTGGGGTCACTGCTGTCCCTGCTCTGGGGTCACTGCTGTCCCCACCCTGGGGTCACTGCTGTCCCCACCCTGGGGTCACTGCTGTCCCTGTCCTGGGGTCACTGCTGTCCCCTCCCTGGGGTCACTGCTGTCCCCACCCTGGGGTCACTGCTGTCCTTACTCTGGGGTCACTGCTGTCCCTGCCCAGGCAGGGAGAGGGGGCTCCAGGCAGGGAGAGGGGGCTCCAGGCAGGGAGAGGGGGCTCCAGCCCAGCTCCAGGCAGGGAGAGGGGGCTCCAGCCCGGCTCCGTGTCCCCGTGGGGAGAAGGAAAGGGGAAAGGAGCCCCCTGGGGTTGGTGATGTTGGGCAGCCTGGCCTCTCTCCCAGGGGGAGTTACCTGGATCCAGCTGCCAGGCTGGAGGGGTTTCTCTGGTTTGGTTTTTTTCCAGAGGAGCTTTCTGGGCCCTTCCACACCAGGATCATGTTCAGCCCTCACTGTTTCCTGAGGGGCAGGAGCTGAGGTTGCTCCTATCAGCTCTGCAGACGTTTTGATCCTTTTGCTGCCTGTGCAGTCACAGCCTGAGCACGATGACAGCGAAAAAAAATACGGCAACTCTGGCTCCATTTTCCAATGCAAGCCTTTTGCCAAAGCAATAAAAACCTTTAAACAATGGCCAGTCATGATATAAACCAGCCCTGGAGCTCTCTGCCAAAATTCACCTCAAGAAAGGAGCTCCAGAAATAAACAGCGACCTATAAAAAGCCCCACAGACTCAGAGAGAGTCCTCTCAGTGTGTTAATTGCTTTCACATCTGGCTCTGAAATGAGGAGTGTGTAAGGCAAGGAGAGGCCACCAATAACTCAGTGCAGCTGAGCGCTGAAGCATGTGTGGAGCATCCATCAGCAGCGCCATCCACTGCTGCTCAGAGAGAGACCTCAGGTGCTGGGGCTCACTCTGAAATGTTGTGTTTAAAGTGCCCTGGAATAACGGGGCTGATGTGAATGAACAGCACGCGGTTAAACGCTTTCACAGGTGGGACATTTCAAGGTAAATGTACAGAGACTGGGTTCACTTCCCCTTTTCCTCCCTCCATCAGTTGTTGGAGCAGGTTTTGGCTGCCCTTGCTGGGAAGGAGTCAGCCCCAGGGTGGGCTGGGTGAGGTTTGATGATCAAGGGCTGCAGCAAGGTGGGACAGGCAAAGGAACAAACCAGGGATGGTTTCACGAGGCTTTTCTGTGTGAGCCCGAACTGTGCCTTGTGTGAGCTGGGCTGGAAGGTGCAAACTGCCTCTGTCACATCCCGGGGGACAGAGCTGTGCTGGGTGCTCTGCCCCCCTGCTCTGGGCTCCTGTCACCCCTCTGCACCTTTCGTGTGTCCCAGGGGGTGCAGGAGCTGTCTGCTGCTGCTCCAGCCCTGTGGTTTGTGCTGCTGGGGGTTCTGTGCTGTGAAAGCCCCATCCCCACCTGTGCAGTGTCCCCAGGGCACGGAGCAAACCCAGAGCTCCCCCAGCCCAGGAGGGGGTGGAGAGGCTGCGGGGAGGCTCTCCCTGAACTCAGCTCTTTATTCTGGTGCCTCCCGGGCACTGCTGAGGGCAGCAGCAGTAAACGGTGACGTTTTCTGAGGTCAGCACTGCTGTAATGACAGGAGAGATCCCAGGCTTAACCTTGGGGGTGAGCAGAGCCTGCCCGGAGCATCTGTGCTTTGGTTGTGACTCATCACGAGAGCTCAGGGAGGGGTTTGTGATGGTTTATTCACGCCACATTTATTGTTTGGGAAGCTCAGTCAAATGCTGCTCTGGTTAGACGGAATAATTCAGCTGCCAGCCTACCCTTGGTCTATTCTTGGTTTAGTTTTGATCTCTTCATTGCTTTCTCTCTAAGAGTCTCATGTTCAGAGGTGAAAATCATCTCAGAGAGCCATGGAATGGTTTGGGTTGGGAGGAAACCCAAAGCCCGTCTCATCCCAGCCCTGCCACGGCAGGGACACCTCCCCCTGTGCCAGGCTGCTCCAAGCCCCCTCCAGGCCAGCCCACCCTGGCATTCTGTGGCTCCATGAATGAACAGTTGATCCCTCGCAGGCAGGTGCAGCGTTTATGGGACACGGGAACATCCAAACGTGAGCAGAGCAGTGTCTGGGCTGCTCTGGGGACGTGCAGCCTCACAGGGGCTGTGCAAAGGATCTGCAGCTGGGTATTTTCAGCAGGGCAGCTCCTGAGCCCGTGTCATGCTGTATTAATAGCCAGCAGAATGCAGAGCTGTGACACAGACACTGACAGCCCTTGGCAGTAGATTTTGTGCTCAGGTATCTAAATGTATCCTTGCAATTCCAGTCTGGCCGGCCCGGGCTGCCCTGCTGAGAGCTCTGCCTGCCCTCAGCTTCCCGGGTCCAGCCTGCTTTTGTTCTTTCATTCTGAGCTGAACTGGTCGAGGTTTCAGCACAAGCTGTGTCCTCACGTGTCCATCCAAGCTGGACGTGCCCCAGCACCACTGGGTGGGGACAGTTTGTAATTTTAGTGATGTTGCAGCTGTTGGAGTTGTGGTCAGGATGAAGGAACCAGGTTTAATTACTGGGATAAATGGTGGTGCTGTAAACAGCCTGTTCGGTTCACTGGGATACTCGATCTGGGATTTTGGGATCACAGACTGGGCACTTGGCACCTCCTTGGGAGTCACTTGTGGTATTTGACCGTGTTACCTGTGCCAGTTCTTCTCATCTTTGCAGCTTTTAGGATGTCTGGGACGAGGTCTAGGTTGGATTTAGGGAAAGGTTCTTCCCCAGAGGGTGCTGGCACTGCCCAGGGAACGGGCACAGCCCCAGAGCTCCAGGAGGGTTTGGACAGCCCTGCCAGGGGTGTCCAGGGTGGGATTTTTGGGAGGTCTGTGCAGGGCCAGGGGCTGCACTCAATGATCCTTGTGGGTCCCTTTCAGCTCGGGACATTCTGTGAGCGTGGTGGGACCAAAGCTTGGCCCTCTGTGATGTCCCCACTGTCCCTCTGCTGCCTGGAAGGTCCTGCCCGGGCTGCACAGAGCACCCCCGGGCCCTTTACAACATTATCGACTTTTAATTGCCTAATTTAGCGAATCCTTCCGAAGCCCTGAGGGTGCCTCCCACAATCAGCGGTGTCCCTGGCCGGGCAGTGATTCATCCCAACAGAATGAGCCACGGGCAGGGCGGGAGAGCCCAGCCGGGGCTGGGAGCACAGAGCTGGGCTGCTCGGGGCTGGGTGGGTGTCCTGCCGGGGACAGGGCTTGGCAGCCTTGAACCGCCATCATTTATCGATGAGCTGCTGCAGGAACCCGGCCGATGTGCCGAATATTCTGTTCCAGGTGCACGGAGCTGCCTCCTCCCCCGAGGGCTGGGGCTGGACGTGTGTGTGCAGGGAAATGAGGATGAGCTGCCCTTGGGGCACACCGGGCACTCCGGGTTCTGTTCCTGTCGCTTTGGCAGAGCCGTCCCGGGGAGCCCGGCCCAGGAGGGGTGGCCAGGGGGTCACCAGGACCTGAAACCCCTCGGTGCTGTCCCAGTCTGCAGCTGCAGGAGTTGAGAGAATGAAGAGAAACTGAGGCAGCTGTGAGAGGGCAGAAGCACCAGCCTGGGTGCTCGGTGAGCCCTGGGCACAGCTGGAAATGAAGAAAATGAAAATTTGGGTGACACTGGGCTGTCCACTGAGGGCACTCAGCTCATAGGACCATAAAATATCCCAGGCTGGAAGGGGCCATAAGGATCCTGCTCCTTGCAGGACATCCCTCACCTAAACCAGGTGGCCACGGGCATTGTCCAGCCCCTCAACACCTGCACAAAGCTGCCCAGCAGGGCAGGAGCTCAGGGCACAACTGGGATGCCCTGGGAGGTGTTTAGTGGCCCTGGGAGGGGTTTAGTGGCCCAGGTTGCCCAGCCAGCAGCCTGTGTTGCCCCACAGCCATCGCTGTGGCCGTGCCAGGGTGGGTCAATGGCCAGGACGGGTCACAGAGCCCAGCTGGTGTCACAGAGCCCCCGGAATGCAGTCACTGGCCATGGAACCCCCGGCCATAGCAACGGGACCCTGCAGAGGTGGGCAGGGCCAGCACCACCACAGCACCCAGGGATGAGCAGCAGCACCCCTGGGTGCCCCCAGCCCTGAGCTCACCCTGCACACAGCCAGGGGGGAGCTGTGCTTCACTGGAGGGACGAGCAGCACCGCCGGTACCGTCCCCAGCCCCAAACCCCTCCAGCCCCTCACAAACCCCTCTGTGCCCAGGGCTGCTGGAAACTCTCCTCCTGGTGTGGATTATCCCAAGGGGGATGCAAGAGGGTTTGTTTCAGCTGGAGCTGCGTGGAAAAGCAATCCAGCCCATTGCCAAAGTTATTTCTCTCTCAAACACTTGTCTGTCCGTGTCTAAAGGGGAAGGATTTATTTGCAGAGTGGGAGGCAGGGAAAGCATCCCCCACTCTCCAGGTGCTGCTCCCCAGATCCATGAGTGGCATGGAGAGAGGGAATGGCAGGGGCCTGTCCCCAGCAGGGACAACAGGGCTGGCATGGCTGGTTCAGGGAACAGCACACGCAGGGCCTTTGCTGGGGCTGGGCACTGACATCTCATCCTGGGCTCTGCCAAAGGGACTCTGGGCCAGTCACACCTGGGGCAGCTTTGGTGCTGAATTTCAGCGTGTGAGATTCCCCCTGCCCATCCCAAAGCCTTTGGCCAGGATGGATCCTGGAATGAGTCTCTGGCCTGGGTTTGAAGGGCCAACCCTCCCACTGTGCCAGGCTGCTCCATGCCCCATTTCCAACCTGCCCTGGGCACTGCCAGGGATCCAGGGGCAGCCACAGCTTCTCTGGGCACCCTGTGCCAGGGCCTGCTCCCCTCCCAGGGGAGGTCATTAGATTGACTGGGAAAATGAAGGAATAATAGGAAAAATAGGAAATAAGGGATTAAGGAACAAGGAAGACAAAGGTGTAAGATCTGCCACCCTCCCGAGCAGCCTTGATTTGTTTCTCTCCTCATTCCAAGACCTGACACAAGATACCAACAGCAAAGCTGGTATCAAACCCCTCCCCATCCAAAGACCTGTGGTGCTGTCAGGGGGGATTCACACCCAGGAGATTCAGGGGCTGTGGGGTGCCCTGGGCAGGGCTGCTCCCACCACAGGCTGGGTGCTGCTGTAAGGGGCACCACAAGGACAGGAACTTTCTGAGCGAGGTTTCCTCTGTGCCCTCTGTGCAGGACCCACACGGGCAGCATTCCAGGATGGAATGTTACGGTTACCCCTTAAAGGCCAAGTTCAACCAGCCACGGCCGCCACCTCCCAAGGTGCTGCCAGCCACCAGCAGCTACAAGAGCCGCATTCCCTACCACTCTGACAGCTTCAGCACGCCGTGGATGCCCAACTCCTACTACAAAGCAGCCGCCCTCAACCCCACCCTGTCCCCCCTCACCGAGAGCTTCCCGGGCCTTCCCCCCACCAAGATCGTCCCGTTCATCTCCGAGCGGCCCAACGGCGCCTTCGGCCGGCACACGCTGGACGACTGGCACAGGTCCAACCTCACCAACTACAAGGAGTCGGAGACCACGCGGCACAAGGCGGAGCGCCTGCGCGCCGACCTCAACCGCGCCATCAAGGACGTGTACCAGCAGGGCAAGAGGAGCCAGGGCGAGAGCACCCAGAACCTGGGCCAGCGCGTCAACGACATCGAGTACTGGAAGTCGGAGCTGTGCATCGAGCTGGACGCCATGATCAGGGAGACCAACTCCCTGGCGGACATGCAGAAACGGCTGGAGAGAGCCCTGGCCGACACCGAGGGCCCCTTCCAGGTAGGGAGGCTGCAGCCCCCAGCCCAACCATCTGCAGATGCTCAGCCCTCTCGTAAACTCCAGCCCGGCTCTGTGAGCTTGGAAAGGTTTCACGAGGAGCCCATTAGCTGAGTCAGTGATAAACAAATCCCCTCATCTGCTGCATCCTCCTCCAGCACACGATGAGCACATCACTGCAGTGTTTGTTTAACCAAGGATTTCTCTATCCACAATCCTGGCCTGGGACACAAAGCCCGTGTCTCACTCTGGGGCTCTGCAGAGGTGAGGGCCCAGCCTGACACGGGTCCCTGTGTTCAGCTGTGGTGGCCTGGGGACACGTGGGCCCCCTCCCTTTGATCCCATGCCGATGTTGCACTCGCTGCTGTTGTCAGCTAACCCAGCTGCCTTGGCTGCCATCCTGTGCCCACCTGCATTTCCTTTTCCTGCCTTCCCTGTCAGGGGCACTGTCCCTGCAGGCAGAGCTGATGTCACCACCTGTCCCCACCAGGTCGCTCACAAGTGTTTGCTCAATCGGGAGAAGAGGATGGGCATCGACCTGGTCAGTGACGATGTGGAGAAGGAGCTCATCCAGGTGAGTCTGGCACACGCCTCCTGTGGCAGAGTTATTTCTGCCTGAACTCTCCTGAGCAGGTTTGGCAGCTCTGTCCCCTCGCTGGCTCTTCAGCACTGCTGAGCTGCTGAATCCTCCAACCCCCCAAACCTGCTGGGGCAGGGGCGCTGCTCCCAGCCAGCAGCGTGTCCATGGGAGGGGGAGGAGGGGCTGGAAACAAGGTTTGTGTGACCCATCAGGGTCCCCTGACCCTCTCCTGCCGTTCAGAGTCCTGCCTGCACAGATCTCTCATTATTTATGTGATATTTATGTGTGGCACATTCCATATGTTTCACGTCAGGGGCAAGAGGGCAGGGTGTGCCTGGTGGCTTTTTGTCTGCTCTCCCCAGCCAGATCAGCTGGGCTAATAAAGGATATTAATTACAGTTCCCCCAGCCCTGCTTTGCTCAGGGCAGAGTGGCTGCAGCAGGACTGTCACAGTGTGCTCAGGCAATGGATTTGATAGGAATCATAAAAACCTGCCCTCCTGCCTGCCTTTATCTAGGCTGCTTTAAATCAGGAGTTAAAAGCAAACATGGCACAGCAAATGGGATCCTAATGCAGGGTACAGTGAAATATAATCACTGCAAAAGCCTCACAAAACCGAAGAGGAAATTGCAGCCCCTGGGCCTGTGAAGCCACTGCTGTCTTAGAAGACTTTTTATTATGAGTCAGGCCCTGAAAAATCAAAAGATTCATTTAAAGGTCATGAGGGTTTAGGGAAATGATCAAAGCTGGTATCTCCATAATGCCATTTGGGGTTTTTAATGTTTGGGATGCATTTAGGCTGTGCTCTCAGCTGGCTCCTGCAGACAGGAGGGGTTGAAGATCCCCGGGTTTGGAGCACTGATCACCTGTCTCTGGAAACCCTCACGGGTGCCACAGGCTTGTGGTGCAGCCAGGGCAGGCAAGGGCAGCAGGAGCCTCCCTGCAGGGGAGCTGAACCTGCCTAGAACTGACTGGGGGGTTACACCAGAGTCCCCTTGCCCCACAGGGATGGGATTGTTCATGGGGAGGAAAATGCCCTGGGACTGGGGATGGGGATGGGGATGTGTGGCACTGCTGGCACAGGGCACTGCTGGCACAGGGCACCGCTGGCACAGGGCACCACTGTGCCCATTCAGGTCGGGAACCAGCCCTGCCTCCTTGTACTGGAGAGCAGCCCTGGCCACTGATGTCAAGATGAAAACACTTGGGAACCCACCCTGAAAGTGATTTCACAGGCCCTGGCTGTGGCCACAGCCCCCTCCTGTCCCCTCCCTGTCCCCTCCCTGTGGCTGAGCTGCACGGGGGGCTGCACTGGGGCTGGGGTCTCTGCCTGTGTTTGCTCTGGGGGAAGGGGAGGTTCCTGCTGAGTGTGAGGATGGAGAGCCCGAGGGAAAAGGAGTGCCCAGGGTGTCTGAGCAGCAGTGCTGGTGGATTTGTTCTGCTGATGGGTTTGTTCTGCTGGTGGGTTTGTTCTGCTGATGGATTCCTTCTGCCTTTGCCCAGGAAATCAAGATCATCAGGTCCTGCCGAGAGAGGTTACAGCAGTGCCTGGACACGGTGAATGCCCAGCTCATGTAAGGAGGGCTCTGGGCTGATGTGCACTGGCAGCTGTGCCCCCCCTAGCAGAGCCCTCCCTTGGGTCAGAACCCTGCAGGCTCTGGGGGAGGCAGGCAGGGATGCTCTGGGAGCACTGAGGGGCTGAGGGGAGCGGGGTGGGCAGAAAACCATCCCACACCTCCATCCCTCACCTCCATCCCTCACCCCCATCACACACCCCCATCCCTCACCCCCATCCCACCTGAGGCTGCTGTCTGTGGGTTCCAGGTGCAACAAGGAGGCCCGGCAGGAGCTGGAGAAGGACCTGGCTGACAAGCAGATGGGCCACCACATCGACAGCAAGTGCTACCAGCTGAAGAACACCTCCAGAGGCCTCCACTTCTTCAAGGGCGTGGAGAGGATCGATGCCACGTGAGCACAGGGCTGGCAGGCACAGGGCTGGCAGGGACAGGGCTGGCAGGGACAGGGCTGACAGGCACAGGGCTGACAGGGACAGGGCTGGCAGGGACAGGGCTGGCAGGGACAGGGCTGACAGGCACAGGGCTGGCAGGGACAGGGCTGGCAGGGACAGGGCTGACAGGCACAGGGCTGACAGGGACAGGGCTGACAGGCACAGGGCTGGCAGGGACAGGGATGGCAGGGACAGGGCTGGCAGGGACAGGGCTGACAGGCACAGGGCTGGCATTTCCCAGCCCTCTGGAGCACATCCATCCCTCCTGGAGACTCCCAGCTCCCAGGGGTCATTTCCCTCTGGGCTCTCCAGGCAGGGGGAGAAGAACCCTCTGCCTTCAGCTGGTACCAAACACCCAGCAGGTGAAGCCCAACCTAATTAAACATTAGATCAGGGCTCAGAGCTCAGCCTGCAAACGAATTCAGCCCAGCACCTCTGCACAGCTCATTAAGTTCATGCATGTTTTCAAAGATGTCTCGGTGCTTGCCTGAGTGCTCCTCACTGCTGGAAAGCCTGGGGCTCACCCCTGTGTGGAGAGGGCCTGGCAGGGAGCTGAAATGAGCCAGAAAATCAAGAAATGAGAGCGTGGTCCTGGGACAGGGTTCAGCTGCTTTGGGGTGCCAGGAATCCAGCTTTGGCCCCACAGTAAATGAACAGTGACCTCAGCCAGCATCACAGAGAGGTGCCCAAGTGGCAAAGGGCTGAGAGAATAAATCTGCTCACACAAACCCATGAAGTTTATGGAGAGGCACAGATTGAGACACTTTTTTTAGCAGTTTGAATAATTATTCACAGTAGAGCCCAGACATATTTAGACAGGCAAATGGATTGCAGAGGATTGAGGCTGAAATTCAGAGAGGGGGTAAAATGTGCCGAGAATCAGCAGGTTTTAAATGGAGCTTATGTGGTATTTAAGGCTTTTGTTGACCTTGTTCTGGACTACTGCACAGGCAGGAACTCCATCCCAAATGCACAGACAGGGAACGGGGTGGGATCTAAAGCTCGTTGGGTGCAGTGGGAGGCTGGGATGGGCTGTGAGCAAAGGGAATTGACTGAACTGTGATCTGTGTGTCCTTGTGAGGCCGGGAATGCCCTGGCACTGAAAGCCTCGAGGGTGTAAATAGGAGATCCGATTGGAATCTCTGTTTTTTATGGGAGAATCCTTTGTCTGTCTGAGCTTTCACACGTTGTCTCTGTGAGCACGCCCTCATTCCATAAACACCACCAAACAAACAGGGTCCGGACGTTTCACATCCACGTAATTTACCCAAGAGCACAGATTTTATTGCACCTTGGCTCAGCAGCGCGGCTTTGCCAAGGGCTGTGCTGTCCCCCCGCAGGGTCTCGGTGCCGGAGACGTGGGCCAGGTTCACGGACAACAACATCTTCCGCTCGCAGAGCGCCCGCGCCGCCTCGGCCAAGCTGCGCGCCAGCACCGAGAGCCTGCTGATGGGCACGGCCGACGAGATGTGGCGCCAGTTCAGCAAGGTCAACGACGCCTTCAGCAGCCGCATCACCGAGATCGCCAACGCCAAGAGCAAGATCCAGACACACCTGGCCAAGGTACCCGCCCCGCCCTCGCTGCCGGGTCACAGAATTCACAGGATTCACAGAGTCAATCACAGAATGACAGCATTCACAGAGGCACACAGAGTCACAGGATTCACAAAATCACAGAATTCACAGAATCACAGGATTCAGAGTCACAGAATTCACAGGATTCACAGGATTCACAGAGTCAATCACAGAATGACAGCATTCACAGAGGCACACAGAATCACAGGATTCACAGAATCACAGAATTCACAGGATTCACAGGATTCACGTCACAGAATTCACAGGATTCACAGGATTCACAGAGTCACAGCATTCACAGAATGACAGCATTCACAGAGGCACACAGAATCACAGGATTCACAGAATCACAGGATTCATAGAATCACAGGATTCACAGGGGTTACAGGATTACAGAATTCAAAGAATTCACAGAAATCACAGAATTCACAGAGTCACAGAACTCACAGAATCACAGGATCACAGAACTCACAGAATCACACAATCACAGAATCAGAATCACGGAGTCACAGAATCACCAGGTTGGAAAAGACCTCCCAGATCATCGAGTCCAACCCAGCCCTGACACCTCAACTAAACCATGGCACCAAGAACCACATCCAGTCTTTTTTAAACACATCCAGGGATGTGGCCCAGACCAGTGGGACCCATGGGAAACTCCCTGGGAAGGGCTCAGACTGGCTGAGTTTGCAGCACCAGGGGCTGATGCCACATCCTTAAATGAGGAGCCACTAAAACCTTTCCCTGTATTAGCTGATGGATGACCCATGCTTGCAAGCAGTAATTTTGGGAAGTTGGTAATTCAATAGATCCATCACTGGTCCTAAACTTCCTCTCCTCTGATGTGGCAGCAAAAGCAAAGAGATTTTCCCTGAAAACTCTGCTGAATCTGTGCCTTGATGTGGCAGAGCCACAGTGGCCTGAGTCCCAGGGGCTGTTTATTGAACTCGGGGATTTTCTGCACCAGCAGGAGAAAAGGGAATGATGTGATCACTTGAGGAGCTGTTTTTTCATTGTCAGCTGTTTTTGTTTCACCCCAGACACGGCAGGAAATCTTCCAGATCGAGACCAAGATCCAAGTCATCCAGAAGACCATAAGGGACAAGGAGGTGCAGCTGAAGGTGGCCCAGACCCGGCTGGACGAGCGCACCAGGAGACCCAACGTGGAGCTGTGCCGGGACGCTGCCCAGCTCCGGTGAGACGGGGCTCAGGGTCACTCAGGAGCACCTCTGCATCACAAAAGGGCCTTTTTCCCCCTAAATATTCCTTCCATGAGTGCCCTGGTGGAATCTGAAGCCCTGAGCAGGTGTCCCAGCCCTCAGGTGCTGGGAGAGCTCTGCACCCCTGACAGAGCTGGGCACCATGGCTGGGTCCAGCCTGGTGCCACCCCATGGGGGGCTGGAATTTTCCCACTTGGGTAAAGCTCATCTTCCCTCCTGCCTCCTCCAGGTGGCTGCACGTGCTTTGAGGGATGAGCCTCTTACTCTCCCTCCTGTGGCCCTCCAGCACCCTAAGGGGGTTAGAAAATGAGGGAGAGGTGTTTTTATACAGGCAGAGAGTGACAGGGCAAGGGGCAGTGGCTTTAAACGCAGAGAAGGAAGGGCAGATGGGATATTGGGAAGGAATTCTTCTCTGTGAGGGGAGAGCCCCTGGCACAGGGTGCCCACAGCAGCTGTGGCTGCCCCTGGATCCCCGGCAGTGCCCAAGGCCAGGCTGGACACTGGCGCCTGGAGCAGCCTGGGACAGTGGGAGGTGTCCCTGCTATGGCAAGGGTGGCACTGAAGGGGCTTTGAGGTCCTTTCCAACCCAAACCAGTCTGAGATTCTGGTCTGTGATTCCATGATTCTACTCCCTGACAGGCTGAGATTGAGAGCACTGAGCCCCTTCCCTTTGGGTAACTCCCAGGAAGGGTGTACATGTGGAGCTGTCCTCCCCTCGCTGGGCACACCAGGAATCCTTTCAAGGGCTTGGGAATTGCACCCCAGGGAGTGCCCAGCAGCAGCCCTGGGAGGCACCCTGAGCTCACAGCTCCTCCTGGGAGCCCTCTGAGCACAGTTCCCTTTCCAAAGTGATTTAAACGCAGCCCTGGATTGGTTCAGCCTCACTTGTTCCACATTCCCCTCTGGCCTCTCCCAGTGTCCTGTCCTGCTGTGGGGTCTCCTGTGCAGGAGCCCTGCCCTGGGAAACCCACGAGGGTGAACCTGCAAAGCCCCAAAGCCAAACACAAACGGGAAACCACAGCTGCTCATCCCTGTCCCAGTGGCACGAGCTGCCCTGGCAGACGTGGCTGAACATCTCCAGAGCTTTGGAACAAACTCTCCTCTCCTCCCCATGGAGGCCGGGAGGAGCTCTGCCCTCAGCTCCCCCACACCAGGGCACGGGGATTGGAGCCATCCTGAGCGTGCTGCTGGGGGAAACGCTGAGCCCAGAGGGTTCCTCCGTGCAGGCAGCACCCCCGTGGGGGGCTCTGACGGGGCCCCCGCTGTTTTCCAGCCTTGTCCAAGAGGTGAACGAGATCAACGAGACCCTGCGGAACCTGCACCAGTGCCTGCGCGCCTCCGAGGACATGCTGCAGATGCTGGTGCGCTCCAAGGGCGTCCTGGAGAACGACCTGGTGGTCAAGAACAACTCTCTGTTCATCGACCAGGAGCGCTGCATGGGGATGCGCAAGAGCTACCCCAGCACGGTGCAGATCCTGGGCTACGTCTCGGCAGGGCTGACCTGAGCGCCCCGCGCCCGCCGCGGGACACGGCCCCGCTCCCCCTCTGCTTCTCTGCAAATACATTGTGGCAATTTCACACCTTTTCTTAGGATTTCCTTTCCTGGTGTAAAAACTCCGGGCAGAAATTAAATGAGCGAGGGGTTTTTTTTGTTTGTTGGGTTACCAGGATGCTTCTTCTGCTTTGTGTTTTTCTCTTTCACCGCGTGCCAGGAAGGAGCTGAAAATATCCTGTATGTCACCAAATCCACCCACGGGGATCCATCCCTACCCTTCCAGTCTGGGCTTTCAGGAGAAAAACTGCTTCATCTTCCTCCTGTTGAGTGTGTGTGATGTGGAAGAGGCACAAGGGGAAGTAAAGCCACTTGTCAGAATAATGAGCTGCTGACATCCAGGATGGATTTTTAATGGTGCAGCAGAAGAAACACAAACTGTCCCGGAAACAGTTGCAGTTTGTGCTGTTCCTAAAATAGAAAAATGTGCATTTTAAGCTGATTTCTAACGATAATGGTCTTGCTTTTGAAAAATGTTAAACACCATCGAAAATGCCTGTGCTGAGGTCTTAAGAAGAGGAAGTAGATTCGACTTGGAGAAAGTTCATTGAAGAAAATGCTGTGGGTTTAATTTTGGGTTCCCAATTTAACCTCTCACGTGTAGTTTGTTGGTGGGAGCACCAAAGCATTTTGAAGATAAAGAGATTAATCGGTGTTTGAGTCCCTGTGGCTGCACAGAGCCCTCTCTCCTGCTGTAAATCCGACTGATTTTATGAAGTACTGGAATTTTCAGAGGGATAACTCTTCAGTCAATCTGAGGCTGAGTGTGAAAGTCACTTTGCAGTTTCTCTCCTTAGACTGTCGCATCTCTTGAGTCTTTTAACCTCAGCTGTCGAGCTCAGCCTGAAGCCTGTGGGCACCAGGAACCCCAATGGGGCAGAGGCTGAGTCCCTCCCGAGGGCAGGGCAGGGACCACCAGCCCCGGGGCTCGCAGGAGCCGGGAGCTCTTTCCTTGCCTCCCCTGCCCAGATGATTCCCCACAGCCCCTGTGCCCTCCCTGGCCCCAGCCCCAGCCCCTGCCCGGATCTCCCTCCCAGCACCAGCCCTAAACAGGAAGCAATTGTCTTTCTAACCTTTTTTTCTTTACTAGTACTTTTGTCGAGACTAAAAATAGATTTCCTCTGCTTTGTGTGTGTCTTGGGGCTGGAGCCACCCTTTGCAAAGGAGAGAGACAACTGAGAGCAGCAGAAACTGCCCAGCTGATCCCACCTTCCCTTGCTCCCCTTCCCCGCCTCCCAAGGGAGCCACTGGCAGCTGAACCCACCTCCAGTTTCTGTCAGCACCCTCACCAGCCCTGGGACTGCTCTGTGCTCCTTTCCAGGCTTTTGGGCCCCAGGAGTTTGTCCTGGGTGTGGGGCAGCAGAGGCACCCGCAGCCTTTCCCTGAGAGGCTCCAGCCTTTGAGCACCCAGAGCCAAGTCCTGGCACCAGCGACAGCTTTGCCTTCGTTTCACTTCCACCTTTGCTTTTGAGTCATGTCAAAAATATCTGGGCTCTGTTTTACAGCTGGGGCACACCAGGCTCAGTCTCCACTGTTCTCCAGTTTTGCTTTCAGAGCTCCCCACACACTGATCTTTCCCACTGGCCCGGCTCCTTTAGGGCTTTCTCCTGACTGCCAGCACTTAGTGGTGCTGCAATTACCCAGCTCCATTTTCTCTTGCTGTCCTGGCCTCTCAGTGCTCCTTTCCACAGCACTGCCAAAGAGTTTCTTTCCTCTCTTTGAGCCACGACCAGAGGAATTTCAGCTTCAGCTCCTCTCATTTCTTTCACAAATACTTTCCACTTTCCTGCAGCAATTTCCCAGACGTTAGAGAATTCCCAGGTCCCTCTGGGGGTTCCTTCTCTCCATGCCAGTTTTCCATAAATTGACAGTGCTGATGTTTCTTCTCCTGGCAGCTGCTGTCCCCCAACCCCCCGGACACTTTGATCAGGGCATCCTCCTACGTGTGAGCCTTTCCCCCCGAGGGGAGCCTGTCCTGCCCCAGGCTCCTGTCAGATGGGTCTCCAGGGAGAGCTTTGGGTGCAATTCCAGTGAACGTGGCTCCTGGCCGGCTCTCCTGCACAGGGAGGGATTTGCTTTCCATGACAGAGCTGCTGCTGAGTGAAGCTGCTCCGTTTAATCCCTGCAGGGCTGGCTTTGGGATTTGAGCAGCCTTTGATGTGCTCCAGGAGATGAAACAACAGCCCTGCCTCCTCCTGCTGATGGCTGAGATGCCTTTCCTGCCGTGCCATTAAATGATTTCCTTTCCGAGATCACTTTAAATCACAGGCCAGGCCCATCCTCTGCCTTGCTGTGCTGAGGGGATGGCTCCTTTCTCCGCGGGAACGACGTGTCTGCCTTTATTGCTATTTATTGCCGGTTTATTGCTGCCTCTATCAGCCAAGTTGCTGAGAAAGTTTCTTTGTGGAAATTCCTTTGCATCCTAGAGCTGTATTCCCACCCTTCTGCATCATTCCATTTGAATCACTGCTGCAGAGCTGGGTGTGTAAATTAATTGTTTACTGACTGGAGGGAAGACAATAAATTAATAAATCCAGGGCGCTGTTGCTTTGTGTCAGTCCAGAATCCAGGTGAACGTCCAGACAGGGCTGGCAAGAAACTTCTCAGAAAAAAAGGTTTTGTTGTTTAAGAAAACAAACATCATTGAATGTCCTGGAAGGGTCTGATATGAATTTGGGTGAAATCAAAGCTTGCCAAAATCCGTGTTAACAATGTATTGCATAACTAGTGCAGATTGTTGTGCTCAAGGGAGAGAGAATTCCCCAAACAGCATCAGCAGTCAGGGAAAAACCAACCCTAAACTCATTGCAGTTATGGAAAAAAAAAAAAAAAAAAAGGGAGAAAACTTTGGCAAAATGCTAAAGGGAAAATTGGGTAGTGTAGGATCACAGAAATTCTTGTGCTGGCTCAAACCAAAGAGCGGCCTCTGGTGCAGCAAAAAACAGAGCCAACAGGAGATGCTGAGATAAAAGCACCAGAAGGCAGCGAGAACTCTGTGAGATTCTCCCGGCCCACTTTCCCAGCTTCCAGCAGTCACTGTCCCGAGGACTTCCTGAGCTGCCAGGGCCGTCCTTGGCTTTGATATCCCCCAATGGATTTGGTTCACATGCTCGAGCTGCTCTCGGAGCTGGTGCAGCGTCCGCCGTGCCCCTGGGCAGGGACCTGCAGGGCACGGAGCATCCACACCGCCAGGGCAGCAGTGCCCGAGCACTCTGGGCACCCTGGAGGGGATCAAAGAGGGACCTGGAGCTGCTGAGCCCAAAGTGTAAAACCCAACAGTTCGGGCAAAGTGTGGCTGGAAGCTGTTCAGACCTGTGTCCTCTGCAGGGTCTGCTCCGTGCTGGCAGGGGAGGAGCACAAACCAGCGGCTCAGAAAGTGCCTGAGGGTGTTCACAGCCCCACCTGGGGAGCTCTGATGATTTTTGGAGGGTTTGGGGGTCAGTGGGTAAATTTTGTTTTCCTTGAAGTCAGTGGGATTTACTCCAGTGATTTCAGCCTGGCTCTATCAGTGTTGACAACTGGCTTGGACTGGAAAGCAAAAAGTTGGATGAAGTTGGTTTGGGGGCATGAACGCAGACAGGACTAAAGTATTTTGTAAATTCTTCTTGATTTGGCAGAAAACAAATCGGGAAAAATAAGTCAATGCCTCCAAGATACATTGGACCTTTTGTTATTGAAGTTGGCTGAATATAAAGCCTCCCTTTATGTTTTTTTCTGGTTGAATTGTTTTTTTCAATACCCATTTCACCGGTGTAAATGTATCTATATATTTACATATATATCGATATATATGCACTATAGATCCTGCACAAAGTCACACCATTACCTTGCTCTCCTCCTTCTCCCAGTGGCAGAGCCGTTCGAAAACAGGATTTTCCCCGCCTCGTTCCCTCCGCAGCCCCCAGGAACGGCAGGAGGGGTTTGCTGATTGCAGCGCAGATTTCGGCCCCTGCCTTTTGCATTTCAAACCCTCCTCGTTAATGGTGTTAATCACCAGCGCAGGGAACAGGAAGCCGGTCCCTAAAACTGTGATGAGAGAGCAAAATGTGGGGTTAAACAAGTTCATCCTCACACGGACACTCAGAGGAAATGTTGCCTTTTGGTGTGGTTGGAAATGGTTTCAGAGGGGTTTCGTTCACCTGGCCCGAGGAGAGGCACGAGCAGAGCCCCGATGTGCGGGCTCAGTTGATGCCACACAGTTAAACGAGCATTAGATCCCTTCAGTCCATCCCTGCCCTGTCAGATCAGCATCTGAGCCCCAGAAAGTGACAGAAACCCCACTTTCCCTCCTGGATTCTCACCATTTTATTCTAGAATTTCAAGCTGAAGCATCACACTGAAAGCAGTCCCACTGAACAGATTCAAAGTGAGAAATCCACAATTTCTACCAGGAGTTTGTACAACTCCTCAATCTCCCAGTATTCCCAGCACAGCCTGTGGCCAATCTCGTTTGTCCACAAAACATTTTTTCAGTTTATTGTGGCGCCTGTTTCGGTTTCAGCGGGGGTGGCACCGCCACCGAGCCCCGGGGAGCACCGGGAGCGCCTCCAGCCCCGCCTCGGGCGTGACCTTGTCTGTCCAGGAAAACCCCGAGGGCTCTGCTGTGACCATCCTCACTCCCCCGAGGGCTCTGCTGTGACCATCCTCACTCCCCCGAGGGTTCCACCGACCATCCTCACTCCCTCTCCTCCCTGCCCAGGCTCCCTCCCGCATCTCCGGCGTGCGGAGGGGCTGTGCCGCAGCCCCGGCACCAGAGCCCTGTCACAGCACTCACAGCTGCTGTTTGAACGCTGCACCTTTCCAAAAGAAGTGTCCGAGGAGCAGGGCAGCGATGTGCGCTTCTCTCTGGGCTCTCAGCCCGAACGGGCTTTGTTACCCATGGCTGCTCTTTCCCCCGCTTTGACTTTCAGATATTTCTCGATATTCACGCTCAAAAAGCTGCTTTTGGCCGCGTTTCCAGCAGCGGAGCGGAGCGGTTTTGCTGTCCCACACTCAGGAGGAGCTCGGGTGTGACCCCCACAGCTCCCAGTGCCTCCCACACCGTGCATCCCACTCGGCTCCAGGAGCAGAGCATCCATCTGCTCCGGCTGTTTTGTCCAGAAAGAGCAGCCGGGATCTCAGACCCGCACACCCAGATCAGGGAACGGTCTCTGCCCGGATCCCACCCTGGGGACGAGACCCTTCTGTCTCCCCCGAGCGCGGGGGCTCCTTCGGGCACAGGGACAGCCCCAGGCAGCCCCATCAGCCAGCAATGTTCTGATGGTGGCGCAGAGGTTTCAATCCTCTGGATGGCACTGACAGGCGTCACGGGGTGCAGAGGGACGGTGGCAGCAGAGGACCCGGCGGGATTTTTTTGGAGGGGAAGGGAAATGGCATCCTTTGGAATCTCGTTTCAGCCGCTGCCTCTCTCCCCGACCCCCCCGGTGCTCTCAGCTCCGCTCCCCCTCGCTGGCTGTGCCGGGACCCCTCCCGTGAGTGCGAGCAGCCCGTGCTGCAGGAACACGTCTCTGCTTGCCAGGAGAGAGGAGCCAAGCACGCTTCCCTCGCTCCTTTCTCCCAGGATTTACAGTCCCGGTGCCTGCACGCCGAATCCCCTCGTTTGTGCAATAATGAGGGACGGGTCTGGAGCTGGTGCAGGAGAGGGGAGCTGGTGGGGATGGGTGTTAATGCCCAGGTGTGCAGGTCTCCTGCGGGGTTATTTGGGAGCTGGGGGTGGACTCTGTGTGTGTGTGGGGTGTTTGAACAGATTTGTTGTGTTTGAGGAATGAGCGAGGGCGGCAGCGCAGGCACCCCTTCCTTCCCGAGCATCTGAGTCACAAAATCCCAGCTTGGTTTGGGTGGGAAGGGACCTCAGAGCGCACCCAGTGCCACCCCAGCCATGGCAGGGACACCTCCCACTGTCCCAGGCTGCTCCAAGCCCCAATGTCCAACCTGGCCTTGGGCACTGCCAGGGATCCAGGGGCAGCCACAGCTTCTCCGGGAATTCCATTCCAGGGCCAAGAATTCCTTCCCAATCTCCCATCCATCCCTGCCCTCCGGCAGTGGGAAGCCATTCCCTGTGTCCTGTCCTCCCATCCCTTGTCCCCAGTCCCTCTCCAACTCTCTTGGAGCCCCTTCAGGCACTGGAAGGAGCTCTGAGCTCTCCCCAGAGCCTTCTCCAGGCACAGCAGCCCGAATTCTCTGTGTCCTCCAGAGCTGTGGAAAATCGCGCCCTCCGTTTAGTGAAAAGTTGCTCAGTTCTGCCTAATTTGGCTCTCAAGTGCTAAAAAAGGCCGACTCCAAGAGCTGGAATCCCTTCAGCTCATGCTCGTTCCCCAAATCCTGTGCCAGGATCCTGTCCGGGGCTGCACAAACCCCCCGGGCCGGGGTGAGGGGATCCCCAGTGTAGAGAGCTCTGTCCCCTCGGGGCACGGCCGGTCCTGCTCCGACACCCCGGGGGCTGCTCGGGGAGCGGGGCACGGCCACCTCCCCCCGCCTTCCTGCACGGCTGCCTGGGCACTGGGGGCTCGGGAGAACGGGGGGCTCCTCTCCTGTCTCCCCCCAAAATCTCCTCGCTCTAGGCGGGGAGCGGTTCAGGAGCCGTGTCCCGGGATGGGAACGGGGCCGGGAACGGGGCCGGGAGCGATTCCCGACCGTGTCCCGGGAATGAGAACGGGGCCGGGGCCGGGGCCAGTTCCCGCCCGTGTCCCAGGGGGAGGCGGTGGGCCCGGGGCTGGGCCGGGCTCTGCCCCGTTTATAGGAGGGCGGCGGGCGGCGGCTGAGCCCTCCCCGTGCCGCAGACGCAAACGGGGCGGTGGCCCCGGTTAAAGGGGAAACTTGACAGCGCCGCCGCCCGCTCCGCTCCGCGCCCGCTCCGCCGCCGCCAGCGCGCTCCGCTCCGCCGCGATGTGAGTACGGACCGGGGGGAACGGGCACAGCGGGGGACGGGCACACCCGAGGACAGGGACTGGAGACACCGAGACACCCGCCGGGGGCTCGCAACCCAGAGGAGGGGAGGAGCAGCCCCGCTCCGGGGGTTCTCTAAGGAGAGGGTCCAGGGCAGCCCCTTCCCCTCTTCACGAGGGGGAGATGGGCTGGGGAAAGCCCCCCCAGCTCGGGAGAGGGTCCAGGACAGGCTCTGCCGGGGGAGCCGAGGGGAGATGGCTGAGGGCACCCCCGGAGAAGAGGGGCCGAGAAAGCGCGGTGGGCTGAACGGGGCAGGGGCTGAATCCCCCTGCTCCCCGCCCCCTCCCCGGGGGTCCCCAGGACAGATGAGCCCGGTAAAATTCCCCCTGGGGCGGGGGCCGGCAGAATGACCCGCACCGCTGGCAGGGGGGGTGGGCACGGCACCCCCGCCCCTTTCTCTGCCGGGCAGTGATGAGCCGGGACCGGGCGGGAGCAGATTCCCTTTGGGGAGGGGGATCAGACCCTCCCGGGGAGAGGGGCTGGGGGAGCCCCCTTGGGGAACCGCCCCCCTTTGAAGGCCCCCGGGGAGGGGACTGTGAGGAGCCCCCTCGGTGCGAGAGGGAGAACAGGCTCGGGGGGAGGTCTCGGGGGACCCCCGGGGGATATCGGGGAGCGGGCAGAGGGCTCGGACCCCTCTCCACGGAGAGAACCCGGGCAGTGCCCCAGCAGCATCTCCCGCGCCGGGCGGGGCAGAGCGGAGCGGTCCTGCTGCCCCCGGACAGACAGACAGACAGACAGACAGACTCAGCATCATCCCTGTCCCTGCAGCTCTGCCCTCCACCACCGCCAAGATGCTGCTCCTGCTGCTGGGGATCATCGTGCTGCACGTCACCGTGCTGGTGCTGCTCTTCGTGTCCACCATCGTCAGTGTGAGTGCGGACTGTCCCTGCTCGGGGCTCCCTGCGGGCAGGGGCACGGCGCGCCAGGAGCAGCGCGGGTTATTTTTATTTCTGCCCGCTTTTCCAGCCTGGCTGTTAGCGGGAAGCCTTCCCTGGCCGGTTGGCGGTGTCAGGAACAGCGGGATTGGGGAATTGGGGAGTTGGTGCTGTCAGGGACGCTCGGCTGTGTTCTGTGGTGGGTGCTCAGGGCATCCACGTTGGTACAGAGACACAAGGGCTGTTGGAAACCTTCTCCTCATCCTGCCCAGGCTGGCTCACAGCCAGGAGCAGCCTCGGAGCACCCCAAATCCCCTCTTTGGGGGTGACGCCGCTCGCCCCTTCCATAAGGGAGCTCCACCTGCTCTTGAGGCACAGGATCAGAACAGACAGGCTGAGCAAAGCCCTGAGTGCCCAGCACAGCAGCTCTGCCCCCAGCTCTCCTCCCCTGGCGCTGGGAATGAGCACAGGCTCTTTTTCCTACCCCGCGTTCCAAGGCTGGCTCTGTGAGCAGCGGCAGGGCCGAGGCTGGATGAGCACAGAGCCTTCCCAGCCCTGTCCCGGGGCTGCAGCCCAGTGAACACGTCAGCTGCTCGGGGAGAGTTTGACTTGGCTTTAAGGCAGCTGTTCTGTGGAGCTGGTGACTTCCAAGCTTGCTTCACCAGGGGCTTCTTTCCCGGTTGGTTTTTCTTTTTTTCTTTTTTCTTTTTTTTTCTTTCTTTTTTTNATTTTTTTTTTTTTTTTTTTTTTTCTTCTTGTGGTAATGGTCATGGAAAACGTTACAAAAATCTTCCGAGCCGTTAGGAATCACGTGGAAGCATTCAAATATCCCGGCCAGGCAGCGGGCGAGGCCGGCGAGGGGAGGGCAGCGCGGCCCCGCGGGACCCGCTCCGTGCCCGAGGAGCATAAAGAGCTCCTGTTCCCGTGCCGGGGGGGCTGGAGCGCTTAAAAGCAAATATCGGCATCTGCTTCCCAAAGCCCGCTCGAAGGAAAAGCGTCCCTGGGAGCGCCTGGCCGGGCAGGGGCTGCGGCTGCTCGGGGACGAAACCTGCGGGGACACGAGTGGCGCTGGGGGACAGGGGTGGCAGTAGGGGACACGGGTGGCGCTGAGGGGACACGGCAGGGCGGCTGCTCCTCCCCGGGCCCTGCTCACGGGCTGTGTCTGTCCCGCAGCAATGGGTGGTGAACGGCGGGTACGCTGCAGACCTGTGGCAGAACTGCACCACCGGAGACGTCTTCCAGTGCCTGGCATCCTCCTCCAACGGTGAGTGCCCCCCGGGATCGGGGCTGTGCCCCCCGGGATCGGGGCTGTGCCCCCCGGGATCGGGGCTGTGCCCCCGGGATCGGGGCTGTGCCCCCCGGGATCGGGGTTGTGCCCCCCGGGATGAGAGCTGTGCCCCCCGGGATCGGGGCTGGGCCCCGGCTCCTGTGCAATCAAGAGGGATTTGCCCATGCTGGTTATTTGGGATTCCCTCTTGGACTTTCCTGCGCCCTCCCCATCACACTCCTTGTCCGCTGTGCTGTGTCCCCGCTGGAGGAGCACTGGCGGTGACAGCCCCATCCCTTTTTGGGGGGATCTCCTGTTATTTGCACATTTTTCCTCCTGAACACACAAACGCGAGGTGTTCCTGGGGGCAGGTCGCTGTCACCCTGTGGGAGGTTGTGGGGCGCTCTAGGGCACAGGTCCCTGTCACTGCCTGTGAGGGGATTGAAGGATGCCCACGGGGCCCTGAGGACTCTGTCCCCTACCTGGACATCTGTCCCCTACCTGGAGACCTGTCCCGCCTTCTGCCGCTGGCACGGGCTGAGCTTTGGGCACAGCCCTGGCCCTGGAGTGGGCTTTGGGGGCTTTGGGGGCTGTGGGGGCTGTGCCGGGGTCTTGGGCCCCTCATCCCGTGCACCTGCACCCCCGGGGGGCTGAGCAGCCTCCGCGGGGCCGGGCTGGGGGAGGCTGATGTCACACCGGGTGACATCACCCCTGAGCTGTTTGCTGAGGTCAGCAGGGGAGCAGAGTGTGCTGAGCCCCGTGACACTCCGTGCCCAGGGTGACCAGCGGCACCAGGAACACAAAATCCGCGTCAGACAGCTGGGCAAGCCCGTGCCTCAGTTTCCCTGGCAGGCAGAGCTGATGCCCGTGGTGCTGGGGCCAGCTCTTGTTTTGTTCGGCTGGTTTGTGCTTTGCAGATCGGCCCAGGGCAAGCCCCGGTGCCAGCAGCGCTGAATCCCAGCGCTGCCACCGGGACACGGCCACACCGGGCAGGGTCGGTGCAGAGCGATGCCGTGTGGCCCTGCTGAGGGGACAGGGTCACACTGGGCAGGAGCAGAGCTATGCCGTGTGGCCCTGCTGAGGGGACAGGGTCACACACGGTCACACACGGTCACACCGGGAGCGTTAAACACTCCCGGAGGGTCCCGCAGTGAGGGGAGGCTGTGAGCGGGGTTTTGGCCATCCCCATCAGCCTCCGCAGCCTTCGGGAGCGGAGCACTCGTGTCCCCCGTGGGAGGCGATGCCACCGCGCTGTCCCCGCGTGTCCCCGGGCTCTGCTCCCGTCCCAGCGCCGGTCTCTGCTGACTCCTGCTGGTGTCCGGGCCAGCCGGGATCCATCATCCCGGGCCAGCCGGGATCCTTCTGGAGCGTGTCCCGCATCAGCTGTGCTGGCATTGCAGCGCCGGTCATGCGAGCTCCAAAGTGCTGAGCCGCCGCTCCGCGCTGAAAGGCAGCGCTGGCCCCGGAGCGCGGAGCTCCAAAGCCTCCCCAAATCCTTCCCTTTTCAAACCCGCACGGCTCTTTCTGGATGTTTACAGGGTGCTCTGTCCGTGCTGAGAGGGGATTGTCCAAACTGTGCTCGGGCTGTTTCCACACCCCACAGTCCTGCTGCGTGCTGGGCGTGCCCAGTGCCTGCTGCCAGAGCTGGTGGAGCCTTTCCAGGGCTGATTTTTCGTTGTTAAAGGCACAAGAGTCAAGATGATCCCGCTGAAAACGCAGCTGAGTTGTGTGGATAGCCCTGGTTCAGTGGCAGGTGTCCCTGCCCGTGGCAGCAGGGCTGGGATGGGATGATCTGTAAGGTCCCTTCCAGCCCAAACCATCCTGGAATTCCAGGATCAAGTGCCCCAGTGAGCTGCCCTTTGAGTAGAAGTTCTCTGTGCTCAGGGCTGGAGCAGCTCTCTGGCAGCTCTCACCTCTCCAGGGTGAGATGTTCTGCTCTGGCATCAGGAGATTCTGCTGGGACACAAGCTCGTGCCCCATTCATCCACCCTGCAGCCAGGGTGTGGGAGCAGAGCTGCTGAGGATCCATCTTTATCCTGTGGGACCCTGGATGCAGGGTCCAGAGCCCACCACCGCTGTAGGAACACAAAATCAAAGGATATTTCCTGGGCTTATGTCGGGCTTTGAAAGTCTGTCTGTAAAAACAACAAAAACGCCCCATGGTCTCCTTCCAGCGGGTCCTGCTCCATCCCTGCCCTGTCACCGCTGCCAGGAGCTGCTGTTGGCCCCTCTTTGGAGCAGCAGTGGGGTCACAGGGCAGGGATGCTGTGGCAGAGCCCCCTCAGAGGCTCACGCTTGTCTCCTGCCTCATCCTCACTCCTTTTCTAGGAAAACACTTATTTTCAAAATTAGGAATGGTCCCATGGAAACACCACAAGCCATCCTTGGCACAGCTCTCAGAACAGGGGCTGTGCTGCAGTGGGCTCCAGAGAGGCAGAAAAAATCATTTCCTGTGCTTAGGAATGGTTCATCCTGGAGTGCCAAGGTGCTCTGGGGAAACAGCAAGGAATCCTCCGTGGGAATTCTGGCAGAACTTTCAGTCTTCACACAGGGCAGGTTTTGCCCTGGCCATCACGGTGGCCTCTGGGGTGTGGCTATTTCTTCTCTTTTCCAGAGGCAGTGGGGCTCAGTGAGTGGAATTTGGGAATTAGACAGGGCTGGGTCCCCTGTGTTCATCACGGGTGGGGGCTTTGGGGGGTGGTGGTGCTGTGGTTTCCCCGTGGTCTCAGCTCAGCTCCCCTGTCCTGTCACACAGGGACCTTTCTTACTGACCTTGGTGGGGATGCCCAGTGAGAAACAGAATTTGAAAATCCAGGTGCCAGCTTTAATGCCAGGATTTGCTTTGGTTTCCCCCTGAGGCAGGTTCTGGGCTGTGCTGCTCACCCCATAGATGATGCCATGGGGATGGACCAGGCAGCAGAGCACGGCCAGGACTGAGCATGTGAGGATTTGGGGACATCAGGGGCTGCAGTGCCTGGGTGGGGGCTGAGCTCCCACCTCCCAGATTCCTCCTGGCAGGGCTCAGCCCCTGGTGTGTGCGAGGGCTGAGCCCTCCCAGCACATTCCCACTCCCTCTCCGTGTACAACCGCCCGCTTGTTGCTTTCATTCTCGCTTTTGCTCTTAGATAATGCTTTTTTTTCTTCAAGAGGCTGAGAACTATGGAAAAAATGTCGCAATCTTTGCTCGGTTTGCACTGTCAGACATTCCTGGAAAAGACTTATCTGAGGAATTCAGCTCTGAATCCCGGGGCTGTGGGTCGGCAGGGCCCGGTGCCAGCCGGGCTCGGGGCACGCGCCGGGTCCAGCAGTGCTCTCCAGGAGATT
Organism: Pycnonotus jocosus; assembly: GCA_013400435.1. Taxonomy (NCBI): domain Eukaryota; kingdom Metazoa; phylum Chordata; class Aves; order Passeriformes; family Pycnonotidae; genus Pycnonotus; species Pycnonotus jocosus. The sequence continues at coordinate 119,605 of VWYP01027661.1, read as the reverse complement.
TCATCCCAGATTTCCAGACAGGGAAGGTTTCTCCTCCAAAAATGACCTTTTCTTTCCACAGCTGAGTGTGTTATGCAGGGAGGAAGATTTCCTTTCTGCTGCATTCTGTTCTGATGGTGGTGGGAGTGCTGAAAGTGGGGAGGCAATGGGGCACCTTCCACTGCCCCAGGCTGCTCCAGCGCTGTCCAGCCTGGCCTTGGGCACTGCCAGGGATCCAGGGGCAGCCACAGCTGCTCTGGGCACCCTGTGCCAGGGCCTGCCCACCCTCTGAGCAAAGAATTGACTCCTAAAATCTAAAAATTTCTTATTCCAGGAAAATATTTTATATTTCAGATGAGTTTGTCCCATAACTGTCTTGCCCTCAAGAGGAAAGGGATTTCCTCTGCTTAAAACCATGTTGGTTTTTTTGTTGTGAGTTTTTTTTCTTTTTTTTTTTTTTTTAATTGCTGCTTGTTCTTCTTACAATGAGCATCTGATCAGGAGAGGTTGGGAACTGGTGCTGGTTTTTTCTCAGCTGCTCCAGAGGTCTTTGGCTCCCATTTTTCCTGTGAGAGGTGAGGTCAGACAACCTTCCCTGCCATATTTGTGTTCTGGCCCACAGAGGAGTGGGAGGAAGAAGGCAAAGCGGGCAAACAACGGCTGTCAAAGCAGAAGAAAGGCTGGGGAGTGCCCTGCAGAGTGCAGTGCTGGAAAAGCCTCCAACCAACCTTTGCCTGGCCTTGCTGAGACTCTGGGGTGTCCCTGTGGGTGACCCTGCCCAGGTGTGTGAGCAGGGCACGGCCGCTGCCCCTCCTGGACTGCACTGGCCATCCCTGGAGCTGCCTCTGGAGCCCTTGGAGGATCTGGGCATGCAGTGATGGATCTCCAGCTCCGCACAGCCAGCAGGAGCTCAGAGCCACCACGCCGAGGGGCTGGGAGAGGAGCTGCCCTGAGCTTCGTGGAGCTGCTGGAAGGAGTTTTTGTGGTGCATCAGGAGCAGCCTCTGCGGGATGTCTGCTCCGATGGGATGGCAGAGTGGGGCAGCTCTGGAGAGCTCTGGGTGTCCTGGCCTCGTGCACTGCTTGGATGGAGCTTCAAGGAGAAGGAGAGGGAGGAGAGCCGAGAGGAAAAGAGGAGGAGAGGAGAAGACAGAGGTCTGAGGGGTTCATCTCCATCTGAAGGAGCTGCACAAGAGGAGCAGGAGGCCCTGGACAGGATGGGACTGTGACACTGACTGTGCTCAGTCACTGCCTCCCTGCAGCCCCAGGGTTTCCCTCCTGCTGGCCCTCACAAACACCCTGGGAGCTCTTTGGAATCCCCTTTGGAGGTGGATTTCCAGGAACACCTCGATCCAGCACAGCCTGGTCCTTCCCAGGGGATGGAGATGGGAGCATTGGAAAGGAGCAGCTGTTGGGTGCCAGAGCTGCTGCTCCTGCTCTGAGCACCCAGCAGCACCAGCTGGGAATGTCTGACTGGGCCACAGCAGGAGGAGGCTGCAGGGGAGCTTGGATTCACCTGGATATTCCCTGGGACAGCAGTGGCTCAGCTGGACAGACGGGGAGGAGGGGTCCCCAGGAGGGGAGGTGTCCCCAGGAGGGAAGGTGCCCCTGCAGCCCTGGGGACAGGGACAGGGACAGCAGTGGGCTCTGGGCTGTGCAGGGGCACCACAAGCACCTGAGCTTTGCTGACCCTGGGGCTCTGAGGGTCTCTGAAGTGCAGCTGAGCTGTTCTTTCTGCATCTCCAGTTCAGCCTTTCCCAGCCCCCTTTGGGGTGTTTGAACATCAAAGCCACTGCAAGTCCAGCGTTCTGCTGCAGCCTGGCCCCTTCACAGGGAGGATGTGAGTGGGCTCAGCATCTTGGTCAGGCCTTGACACCTGAGAGTGCTCTGGAAAAGCTCTGCTCAGAGCACGTGGCTGTTCCTGGCGGCCTGGGCTGGTGCTTTGTGCCTTGCTGTTCCTGACCCTGCTGAGGTTTAACTTGCAGCAGGTTTTACAGCTGGGGCCATCAGTTTCCCTCCCTCCAGCTTTGGCTGCATTCTATGCTGCAGTTCCCTCCTTAATGGATGTTTTCTTCCCCAGGAGTGGCTGCTTTTTAAATGTTCAGAGTGTACACACTTGGCAAAGGGAAAACTCCATCTGCAAAATGTTCCCATCAGCTGCAGATCCCACCACTGTGGGGTTTTTAATGCACAGCACTAATTTTGAGAGTTCTTACAGCAGTGGATGAGCTGAGTGCTCCAATAAGTGTCTTCACCCTGCACTTTGTTTTTCCTCCTCAGCTGGAGCCAAAGAGGGTGTGGAGGGTGTGAATTAAACCCTGGGGAGGCAATGCCTGTCCTTCAAGGCCTCTGCTCCTGGCCAAGGGCACGTTTTGCTGTGCCCTCTGGGTCCTGTCAGGGCATCAAACCTCCCTGCAAGCCGGGCTGGGGCTCTGCTGGCCCCTGGGAGATTCAGCCACAGTTTCTGCTCTGGGTTCCAGTTTCTGCTCTGGGTTTCTTTCTCTCGTGCTGGATTTTAGGGCAGTGGAACGTGGTCTTTACCATCCCAGGGCTGAAGTCTTCTCCCTGCCGTTGTAAGCAGTGCTGTGAGCACATCAGGGCTTGCAGAACTCACAGGACAATTGGAATTTGTTTTGTAAAGCTCCTTGCTTTGTCCCTGGCTGCCTGGCAGGGCTCTGAGCGCGGTGCCGCCGCTCGTCTCCGGAAGCGGCGTGCACGGTGTTATCTGTCCTTTCCACGCTGCTTCCTTTTCTCCTTCCTCCTGAAGAACAAAGATATAAACACAGAGCTGGAGAGATGCAGGGGGAAAATGGGATAGCCAGCTCGCTGCCCAGGGGAAACCACAAATAACAGCCTGGGAGTAAACAGTGCTGACAGCCCCAGCTCAGGGCTGGGCTCCCTCCGGGAAATTCTGTGTTTGGCATCCTGAGGGCTGGACACGGCACCAACAGCAAAGGGCTTAGAGGCACCTGGGGCTGGGGAGGTGAAACCCCTACCTGCAGTTACAGGGGGATTTTAAATGTATCAAAGGCAATTAGCTGTCCTAATCCAGCCGGAGCCTGTGGGCAGCTGGCGTGGAGTTCATGGAGCTCTGGAACTCGCTCTGGTGGCTCTCGCTGCTGGGCTGGGATCCTGCCCTTTGTTTGCACAGAGGAGACCAGCAAAAGTCAGCAAAGGGCTCAGAGCTCTGCCCTGTGGGATCATCTCCCCATTTCCCTGCTCCCAGGCTGGCTGCCCAAAGCCTCTGGCCATGGTGGGCTCCCCGCTCAGCGCTGCCTTTCTCTGCCTCTGACACGGCTCTTTATTACAATGGGATTTTGCAAAGCTCCTGTAAATCATTTGCATTCAGAACCAAAACCCAGGCAGGGGAGGCGGATGCAATTAAAGGGCAGCTCAGCTCAGCTCAGCTTTCCGTCTAGACAGCCTCTCCTAAAATAACCAGCCCTGGGAGCATCACCTCCAGCAGAAAGGGCTGCTCTGCGCCGGATCCCGTGGCCTTTGCAAGCACAAAAGCTTTGGCTTTCTGCTCCGGGATCAAACTGCAGGGCCCGGCTTTGGCTCAGCCCTGGACACAGCTCCAGGGCTTGGGAAGGGCTGAGGGGAGAGCTCAGCTCCCCCCGCTGGCCTGGGAGCCCTGGCTGTGCCGGGCAGTGGAACGAGGGGCAGCTCAGCAGCTCCACATCCTCTGGTCTGACCTGAGCGAGGATTTGTGATGATTTTGGTGGTGCTGGAGCTGCCTTATCCTATTTCCCACTGGTGGAGGACAGCCAGAGCTGAGGCAGGGGGGGCTGAGGCAGGGGGGTTCCCTGCCCGGCCACCTGAGACAGGGGGGATACATTGGACATTTTGTGTGCACATTGCAGTGAAATCCACCCTGGGGTTTGCTGGAAGCAGCAGTAGCTGCTCCTTCCTGAGGAATGGTGCACGGGGAGCCCGGAGCAGTGCAGCGAGGGAAGGCAGCAGCTGGGGACTCCTTTGGGATGGGAGGTGTGGCAGGAGGGGAAGGAGCAGGCTGGCTGTCAGGAGCAGGGGCTGCTCTGGGCACTTCCAGAGCTCTGGGAGCAGGGGCTGCATCTGCTCCACCGCCTGAACACCCAGAGGCAAAGACAAGGAGTGCAAACCCTGGTGCAAAGTCAAACACAGACGTGACTGGGTGGCACGGGATGTTCCTGCAGCCCTGGATTCACCGGGAGTGCCCTGGATCATCCCTGCCATCCCAGCTGTGCCTCACCCCCGGTCCAAACTCCGCTCTCCCCGCCCCAGTGCAGCTGGCAGGGATTAGTGGGGACGTGTGCTCACTGCTCTGGGGCAGACACTGCCCTGGCCAGTCCCGGCCGCCCCATTTGCTGCTCCAGGGAGGAGGTGGCTGAGCTGAAGGGCGGCTTTCTTTGGAATTCTGCTCCATTTGCTGCCCGGAGCCGATTCTGCAGGCAGGGGACTGAAACTGGTGGGAGTAAAACTGTGGCAGGAGCATGGGGCTGAGTCTGAGGCTCCAGTGCTGCCCAATCCCGCCTGAGGCTCCAGCCCCAGGCAGGATTTTTGTGCCTTTCGCTGGGTGGTTTGTGCCTCAGTTTACCTGTTCTGACCGCTGCATTTTGATTTCAGACTGTACCAGGAAAGGGGCAGGCAGAGGGATCTGAGCACGGCCTCTTCCTGTCAGGCTGCAGCGGCTCAGGGCATGGAGCTGCACTTTGCTTGTTTATTTATATTTTTTTTAACGTGGGGAGTTACACACCCACTGAGGCTGGAAATAGCTGAGCAGTGACTCACAGGGGCCGCTTGAACTGCTCCGCTCCGGGCCACGGCCGCGTTTGGCAGCTGGGGAGGGCTCCAAGCGCTCAGCTCCACAGGGGCAGGGGTGGTTTTGTCCCCGTGTGTTTATTTGCCCTGGGAGCCCGGCCAGGGGTGTCCCCGAGCTTGCTGCACATGGCTTTGGTGTTTGCAGCCAGGGCCTGGCACTTCTGCAGCTCAGGGTTTTGTCCCTGCTCTGTGTTTGGTAAATGCTCCCTGGCAGTGCCCAGGGCTGTGATCTGCTGGGTTCCAGAGCTGATCCATGGCATGCACAGGGCACCCAGAATCCCGGGATCTCAGCCCTGGACGTGGCCCCGGCTGTTCCCAAACCCCGGGGGGACAGCGTGGGGTGGTGACCCCGGGGCTGGTGGCGAGGCCATGGGCACGGCAGGGTGGTGCCCACGCTGAGGGGTCCGTCTGTGTGTCTGTCTGTCCCCAGAATGGCTGCAGTCTGTCCAGGCCATGATGATCCTCTCCGTCATCTTCAGCGTCCTGTCGCTGTTCCTGTTCTTCTGCCAGCTCTTCACGCTCACCAAGGGCGGCAGGTTCTACATCACCGGCGTCTTCCAGATCCTGGCGGGTGAGCCGGGGTGACACTGCCACCTGGGGACAGCGACAGGGACAGGGACACGGGCTGCAGGGCATGGACAGCTCCTGGGGAAC
>VWYP01027661.1:93514-109737 GCA_013400435.1 Pycnonotus jocosus | reverse complement strand
TTGGGGTTTTGGGAGGGGTCAGAGGTGAACTCTGCTCCACCAGCCTGCTTGCACGGCTATCCCATGGAATCACGGAATCACACAGTGATTTGTGTTGCAAGGGACCTCAAAGCCCACCCAGTGCCCCTCCTGCCATGGCAGGGACACCTCCCACTGTCCCAGGGTGCCCCAAGCCCCAGTGTCCAACCTGGCCTTGGGCACTGCCAGGGATCCAGGGGCAGCCACAGTTGCACCCTGTGCCAGCCCCTGCCCACTCTCCCAGGGTATTTATTTTTCTTTGTGCTCATTTTGCTGAGCTCCAAGCCCAGGAGAAGATTCCACTTGCTGGAGCAGCACTGCAGCTCCTGTAGCTGCAGCCCTGGGGCACCTGAGAGGTCACCCCGGGTCCTGCTGGGCTTGGCACCTGCCAGAGGGGACAAATCTTTCTCTTCCGAGGAGCAGATGGGATCACAAGTGGGGTTTTCCCTCTTGTGGGGAAATTAAAGGTACTCTTCCTTGCTTTGCATCGACATCTCAGACGGCAGAAAAAAGCTGCACTTCAGCTGTGCCTCTGCTCTCTGGGCATTCCCAGTGTGAACAAGTGAGTGGCATCGACTCTGGCACCTCAGGCCTGCAGGGCTGCTTTGTGTTCAGGATGCGGTTTTGGAAGTGCAGGTAGCTGAAGGACTTTTCAAAGAGGAAACAAAGTGAAGGGTTGAAAACCTTTTGGAAAGGGTCCAAAGGGAAAAATTATTTCCCCCGTTATTCCCTTTGTTATTTCCTCCGTTATTTCTCCATTATTTCCCTGTTACTTTCCCCGTCATTTCCCTGTTATTCCCCTGTTATTCTCCCCGTTATTCCCCTGTTATTCTCCCCGTTATTCTCCCCATTATTTCCCCGTTATTCCCCCGTTATTCTCCCCGTTATTCTCCCCGTTATTCCCCCGTCATTCCCCCGTCCTTCCCCCGTTATTCTCCCCGTTATTCTCCCCATTATTTCCCCGTTATTCCCCCGTTATTCCCCCGTTATTCCCCCGTTATTCTCCCCGTTATTCTCCCCGTTATTCCCCCGTCATTCCCCCGTCCTTCCCCCGTTATTCTCCTGTTATTCTCCCCGTTATTCTCCCCATTATTTCCCCGTTATTCTCCCTGTTATTCTCCCCGTTATTCCCCCGTCATTTCTCCGTCGGTTCCCGCCGGTTCCGGCCGGGCGCGGAGTTCGGGCGCCCTCCGGTGGCTGCAGGGGGGAACGGCAGCCTAAGGATCCCCGAGCCCCGCCGGGCCTGGGGACAGCGGGGAGGGGACACGGGGAGGGGACACGGGCAGGGAAGGGGACACGNCCCTAGCCCCGCCGGGCCGGGGGACAGCGGGGAGGGGACACGGGCAGGGAAGGGGACACGGGCAGGGAAGGGGACACGGGCAGGGAGGGGATACGGGCAGGGAGGGGACACGGGCAGAGAGGGGACAGACGGCCTCGGGCTGCCAGCAGCGCCTGGCGGAGCTCTGTTGTCCCAGAGTGGTTTGGCTTGGACGAGCCTTGCAGCTCATCTTGTCCCACTGAAAGCAGGGACACCTCCCACTGTCCCAGGCTGCTCCCAGCCCCAGTGTCCAACCTGGCCTTGGGCCCTGCCAGGGATCCAGGGGCAGCCACAGCTGCTCTGGGCACCCTGTGCCAGGGCCTGCCCACCCTGCCAGGGAATAATTCCTGCCCAAAATCCAATCTAACCCTGCCGTCCGCAACTCGAAGCCATTTCCCTTGTCCCTCCATCCCTTTTCTCCAGTCCCTCTCCAGCTCTCCTGGAGCCCCTTTAGGCCCTGCCAGGGGCTCTGAGCTCTCCTCAGAGCCTTCCCCTCTCCAGGTGACCATCCCCAGCTCTCCCAGCCCGGCTGCTCTCCTTGTGGATGCAGCTCCCAGGCCGTGTTCAGCAGCACGGAGAGCTGGCTTCCCTGCAAAGGCATCACTTACTGCCCCCGGGAATGGCTGGGTTAGAGTGTTAAAGAGTTAAAGTTTATAATAAAACCACAAGATGCTCCAGAGATCTTTATTCCCATCTGCTGCTTGGGTCTGCCACCAGCTCCAGGCTGGGCTGGGCTTTGTTTCATCAAGCCTTGAAAGCCTCCAGGTGTGGAGAGTCCCCAACTCTCCCCTGCCAGGGAAAAAGCCTTTCCTAAATATCCCAGAGCTCAGCCTGCCCTCACTGCATCCTCTGGGCACAGCACCACGCTCTGACCCTGCCCAGGAACCCCTCCAAGGGATGTGGGCACCAGGCTGCAGCTTCATCCCCACCCCACACGGCCCCCCCAGCTCCCAAAGGGACGCGAGGCATTAAAGGCACTAAAGCAGGGCCCAGCCTTTGTGCCCGATCAGCTGTGAGCACTCTCAGCGCTAAATGAGTCTCCAAATTTCAGTGCTCCCTGGGGCTACAGCCCAATTAAAATCCGAACAGCCCATAAAGCAGCGAGCTGAACGCAACAGCAGCAGCACGGCACGAAATGGCACAGGGGTGAAAAAAATATTAGGGAAGTTTCTTTAATGTGTGTTGTGTCATAAAAGCAATTGTTTAAATGGCTTTTGCAGCGCTCTCAGCAGTAAATACTCCTGGAAAATGCGCCGAGCAAATCTCCCCTCCCTCTTTCATTTACCGCCCTGTAAATTGAAAAATTACGGTGGGAATTAAACCCGCGAGTGCCCGGGCACGGCTGCGGCTCCAGCCCCGCTCCAGCCGGGTGGGGACGGCCCCGGAACGGGAGAGGGACAAGGGCAGGGATAGGAATAGGGACAGGGATAGGGATAGAGACAGAGACAGGGATAGGGATAGGGATGGGGATAGGGATGGGGATAGGGACAGGGACAGGGACAGGGATAGGGACAGGGATAGGGACAGGGATAGGGGCCGGGACAGGGAGCACTCCGAGAGCGGCGGGGCCGAGCCCTGCCCCAAGAAATTCGGGATGTGGGATAGGGGCAGGAGCCGGGATATGGGATACGGACAGGACTCGGTATATGGAATACGAGATGTTGCATACGGGCAGGAGCCAGGATACGGGCAGGACACGGCTCGGCCCCAGCACGGGCTGCAGCAGCCAAGGCTGGGTGAAGGGGGTTCCCTGTGCCCCTGTGCTCAGGTGAGACCCCACCTGCAGGGCTGCCCCAGCCCCGGGCTGTGACAGTCCTGGTGTCCCTGTCCCCGCCTCACCATCCCCGGGTGTGACAGTGCTGGTGTCCCTGTCCCTGCCTCACCATCCCCGGGTGTGACAGTGCTGGTGTCCCTGTCCCTGCCTCACCATCCCCGGGTGTGACAGTGCTGGTGTCCCTGTCCCGAGGCCAGGCTCGGGTGCTGCAGACAGCCAGGGGTGCTGGACAGGAGCAGCTCCGGGCAGTGGGTGCCCCTCAGCCCCGTGGGGTCTGCCCCAGGGGTGGGCCGGGGGAGCTGTGGGTGCCCAGAGCTGCCCAGGGCTGGGTTGGGAGCCAGCAGAGCTGCCCAGGGCTGGGTTAGGAGCCAGCAGAGCTGCCCAGGGCTGGGTTAGGAGCCAGCAGAGCTCCCAGAGCTCTCCCACAGCCCCGCAGGGAGCAGCTCACGGGCCCGCTCTGGGATCCATCCTCTGCTGTCACCCCACAGCCGAGGCTGTTCGTGCCTCCCGAAGCTCCCGGCATTAAGCAGCCCCTTCCCGCAGGCTGATGAAAGGATAACAGCCCCGTGTTGTCCCTGGTTTATTTGCTTCCTGGGGGATAATTCAACATTTTTAGCTTTCCCCAGGGGTGAGTTTTCCTGGGGGAATCCGTGGCTGGCGCTTTGCGGGATGGTTTTATTGCTCCTCTGCAGGCCCTGGGTGGGGAGAGGCTTTATTTTAAACTCCTTTAACTGCTTCATTACAGCCTTTGTCGGTCATGTCTCCTTTCATATCCACTTTTTCAGCTTTCATTTCCCAGGGCTCCCTCTTATCTGCCTTTGGAGACAGCCCTCGTAAAAAATTGTTTTAAAAAAGCGAATCAAACCCCAAAGCTCTGTCCCTGAGCTGCTTTCAAGAGAAAGGCCTCTGCCCCTTTCAAACCCCTCTTGAGAGGGGTGGATCCCAGCCCGGCGTGCGCCACAGCCCCCGGGAAAGCCTTTGAAGTAAATTAACCCTAATTAGAGTCTCTGGTATCGATGAGCAGAGGAGCCCCCGCTGTGCCCCTGGCCTGGCCCTTGGCGCAATCTTTAACCCCTGTCCCTGCTCCCCTCGCCTCTAATGCCCCGTGAAGCACCTGGGGGTGGCTGGGGGCTCCCATCTGCCCTGTGCCGGGCAGGACTCCCCCTCCGAGGGGATGGGGGGGCTTTGACAGGCTGCGATAATGAATTCCCTTCCAGCTCCCCTTCCTTGTGCTCAGTGCCTAATTCTGCTGCTTCTTCTCCCTTATTCCCCCTTAATGAGAGCCCCCCTGAGCCCAGGGCCGTCCCAGCCCTGCCCCGGAGCCCCGGGAGTGCTGCGGGAGCTGGGGATGCTCCTGAGCCCAGGGGCAGAGGGGCAGGAGGGGCAGGAGGCTCCTGAGCCCCACCCTGGCAGCCCTGCAGGGTGGGCTCCCAGGGTCCCGGGCTGTGACAGACCCAGGGGGGCTCCCAGAGTCCCAGGACAGTGACAGACCCAGGGGGGGCTCCCAGTGTCCCAGGGCAGTGACAGACCCAGGGGGCTTTCCTCTGGCTCTCCCACACGTGACGGCCTCGCAGGTCGTGGATATTTGAATATGCAAATTAATTTACACCTGTGCAAGAAAACATTTCCATATGCAAATTACACCACGCCCTTGCAAGAAAATATTTCTGCTTCCCTGTCCCTGACCCCCGTGAGCCCCCAGCACCATTTGGGGTTCACTAACTCATGGCAGGGTCTGTGCTCCTCCTGAGGGGTCTCAGAGCGACCCTTGGGGACCCCCCAGGACAGCTGTCACTGTGCTGAGACATCTTCATGCGGTGGCAGCGGTGTCCGCAGGGCTCTGAGCTCGGCTGGTGGCACCAGCTGTGCCCCCTGGCAGGAGCGACCAGGAGGGCTTGGCCGGGGAGGGGACGGGAGCAGGAGCGTGAAATCCGCCGGGAACGGTGACTGAATGTCCTGCTCCGGGGGGATGCTCCCCAGTCCCACAGCAGCCTGGCAGTGTCACCTCGGGGCTGGCCCGGGGTGTTCGGGGCAGCGATTCGGTCCCTGGAGCGCTCGGGTGCGCACAGGATTCAGGAGGGGCTGCACGCTTTGTGACACGCCTGTAAATCAATCACGGGGAGCAAGAATAACCCCCCGTCCCCGGAGCTGAGGGGCAGAGGGTGAATCCCATCCCCGGGAATGTGCAGGAGAGGGCGCTGGGGCCCCGCAGCACCGGCAGATCCCGGCAGAGAGCCGCGAGTGCAGCTGAGCATCCCGGGCTGGCCGAGATCCCGCAGCCCTGCTGGGGACACGGCTGGCAGGGACCGAGTCACTCTGCACTGGACAAGCACCCAGACCATCCTCCTCCTCCTCCTCCTCTTCCTCCCCCGGGCTGGGTGCATGGAGCCAAACCCGGGAGTTTGGGTTTGCTCATTCCATGTAAGGATTCCCAGGCTGGAGCGTTTTCACTTTAGAGCAGCAACCTCGTGGCTGAGGATTCACCTCAACCCAGAGCAGCTCAGAGTGTGCCCAGCCTGGCCAGCACAGCCCTGGGGTTGGGTTTTGGGATGAACTGCCCCCTTTGCAGGGTGGATCCGGGTCCTGGCAGAGCCTGGTGCTCAGCCCTTGTGGGAACCGCGGGGACCTTGCACAGATTTCATCCAGACCTGGACTTCTCTGGCTGGTGCCTGGAAAAATCCAGCGGCCCATGGTGGGGTTTAACCCGGGGCAGAGGGAAGAGCCAATAAACCCCTGTGAAAGCAAAGGGTGTGGGATCACCAGCCAAGGTGTGCAGAGGGTGAGGGCATTCGGGCGGGGCAGGTGTTTTGGGGTTATCCTGAAACAGCAGGGATGGTGTGAGCCTCCCTGGCATGGAAAACCTGGATTTGTACCCAGGAAATGCAAGGAGAGGCCTTGGAGCTGTGGATCACAGCAGCAAAAGGAATTTCTCCTTGCTGAGAGTGGTGGGAGGAATTATTGGTGGTTTTGGGTGGTTTTAGTGAATTCTTCGAGTGCTCAGAGGGAAAGGCCATGAGGAGAGGAAGCAGATGACAAGAATAAACCAGACTGGCATCTTCCCATGGGTTTGCAGCATTTCCTGGTGTGCCAGGGACACCAGGCAGAGCAGCCTGCCCTGCTGGCACTGGGGTCCCGTTCTGCAGCTCTTTGGGGCCCCCAGTGCCCCCAGTCAGCATCCCAGGCTGGAGTGATGCTTCCCCTGCTGCCCCTGGGATGGCTGGACCCCAGCAGTGCCCCCCAAAACCTGACCGGGGAGCTGGGCTGGTGGGGATCCCCAAATGCTTAAATTTTCTACTCACTCCATCTTCTGGGAGATAATACTTTTAATTTTTGCCACACAAAGAATATGTCTCGAACCAGAAGGGGTTTGCCTAATTCATCATGCTTGCTCTGCACACAATACCAGGGCTGACAAGCAGAACAGTTTAAAATGAGAGAAGTGGACATAATTAATGCTCATGAATTGCAAACGCTTCTTTATTAAAGGGCTCTTGCTTGCCCCGGGACCATCTGCTTCATATCACTGGGCCGGGGTCCTCGGGCTATAATAACCTGCAGCTTTAATAATTTTACCTCTTAATTAAAGCTCATCTCAGAGTGCAGGAGCACAGACACGTTCCAAGCCCAAATCTGATTTTTAGCGGGGCAGACCTTGAGGGTTGGGTGGCAGAATTTGCATCTTTCCCTTTGCAGCCTCCCCACAGCCGGGCTGGACAGCAGAGCACGGTGGGGACTGCAGGGGCTCGGGGACCAGGGGCTGTGCTGACACCCTGGGCTGATGGCCACGGCCCCAGGCACGGGCTGGGGGCAGAGGGGACCCTGCTGTGTCCCTGCTGTGTCCCTGCTGTGTCCCTGCTGTGTCCCTGCTGTGTCCCTGCTCCTGTCCCCGCTGCTGTCCCCACTGCTCTCCCCGCTGCTCCCCAGCCCTCCCGGCCCCTGGGGCTGCCCTGGGTGCTCCCCATGCCCGGATCCCCGCCTGAGGCACTGGCACAGCTCCTGCCCAAGCCCCGGGAGGCTGCTGGGACCTGTCCCCTGCCAGGGGATGCCAAAGCTGTTCCCTGGAGCCGAGTCAGTAGAGCCCAGGGCTGCAGGGAAGGGGGTGCCAGGCTTAGCCTGGTGCTGCTGGGGCCATGGGGCACCCCAGGCAGGGGACCCCAAACCTTTCCAAAGCTGCCAGCACCCACAGCTGCTGTCCCCACAGGGCTGGGTGACCCCTGGGGGGCTGTGCCCCATGGGCTCCATGGGGTGAGCTGACAGCCCATGAAATTCCATGGATTAATTCCCACTTCATTGGGCCAGGCACGAGGCCGAAGGTCAAGGTCCATTAAGAAAACTGGGCATGAATTAATGCCCTGCACTTCACACATCGAGGTCTTCTTATGGACAGAACATTTCATTGGAAAGGTTTTAATTATTTATGTGCTAATTGAATGCTGTAGAACTTGATTCAGTGAAGGTGCATTAAGGGAGGAAGAGTTTGGGTTTTGAATGACACTTTGTTTGTCCAAATTGAAAAATCAATAAATAACCTAAGAACCACAGAGACATCCTGATCCTCTCCTCTCCTCTCCTCTCCTCTCCTCTCCTCTCCCAGCAGGAAGGGCTGTGATTCCACAGCAGTGAATTCAGCATCTGCAGCAGAGCCAGGGCACCACAATCGAGTCGTGTCTTCTCTTCATGTTCTTGGAAGTTCTGAGGAAAACATTTATTTTAGCCGTTGCGACAGTTTCCTTTTGTTTTTGCTCTGCTGACCGAAGCAGCTGCTTTTCAAAAAGGTTTTAAAGAGCAACCTTCTGGTTTTGGTTACAGAAAACAAAACAAACAGCTGCTTTTCTGTAACCAACATTTACTTTAAGGAAAATTCTTGCTTTTAATGAAAATTGGAACAAATGATTGATCACAGTTTTGTTGGGGCTTTTTTTTTTCCCCTGCAAAAACTGCAATTTCCAGTGACATGTCTCCAGCCAAATTTCCATTTGGATGGGGAGTGCACAGCCAGCTCTGCCCTGAGTTTCTGCCTGTCTGGGCTCACCCAGGAATTCGGGGATGTCTGCTTGGATCTGTGACCCCGCAGGGTGCAAGGAATCCCCAGGGGAGCCCCCAGTTAAAACCCTCGGGGTGAGTGGGAGCACAGCTCTGCAAGGAAAGCACTCCTGGAGCAGGAGCTGTGGCACTGTGCTGAGCCAGCCTGCAGCTCAGAGCTCCACAGGATTCATTACTGAGCAGAATTCATTTCTGCCCCTCCAAGGGAATCCCCCTTGAAAGGGGATGGACACAGAGCTGTTTTCCTCCTGTGCTTGTGGCACTCCTTTCCTTCCCCAGAGGCACGGGAGCAGGATTCCTGCATCTGGCTTGTCCTGCTGCTCATCCATCCTGGATGGAGCTGCTGGGAAGGGCTCCCCACCAGCTCTTGGTGTTTCTGTGTCTCTTGGAACCTTCAGAATGTTCCCATCTGCACCTCTGTGCATCGACCCTCTGTGCCTCCCCCTGTGCCCAACGTCCTTCCAGCTCCTGCCCCTGAAATGGGTCCCTTGGACAAACCTGGCACAAAATTCCCGACAGAACAACAAAATAGCAGCGAGAATTGCCCACACTGAGCTCCAGACCATGGGCAAAGTCTGGGGACATCGATACTGGGCACGGGATGAACCAGCAGGCACCCAAACCCACCGGGGCTAAACAACCCCAGGGACCCCCAGCTCTTTATACCCAGTGACAGGAGCCCTGCAGGGAGAGGGGACACTCCTGTCCCTGCTGGGAGAGAGGGGACACTCCTGTCCGTGCAGGGATGGCAGGGGGCACTCCTGTCCCTGCTGGGAGAGAGGGGACACTCCTGTCCCTGCTGGGCTGGCAGGGGACACTCCTGTCCCTGCAGGGAGAGAGGGGACACTCCTGTCCCTACAGGGATGGCAGGGGACACTCCTGTCCCTGCAGGGATGGCAGGGGACACTCCTGTCCCTGCTGGGAGAGAGGGGACACTCCTGTCCCTGCAGGGAGACCAGGGGACACTCCTGTCCCTGCTGGGAGACGAGGGGACACTCCTGTCCCTGCTGTCCCTGGCCCAAGCAGGGCAGAGCAGGCTCCTTGCAGGGGCTCTCTGGAATGTTTGGAGCTGAAATCCTGAGTTTCCCCTCTGCCCTCCCCCAGGGCCCTGTCCTGCTGTCCCTGGGCTGGGGACACACAGCAAGCCCAGGAGCTCAGACAGGGTGGCTCTGTCACCTGCCTGTCACCTTGGGGCACATCCAGGGATCCAGGGGCAGCCAAAGCCTCTCAGGGCACCCTGTGCCAGGGCCTGCCCACCCTCCCAGGCACCAAACAGAGGAATTATAGAAGGTGGATGAATCTTCCCATTTCTCTCCAAATGAGTTATTAATCATACCTCATTTACATATTCATTAACCATAATACACACCATCTTTTTATTAATGTGGCAAAGAAACAATTACAGGTGAAAAATGGCTTGTCTGTGTATTCCATACACGGCTCTTGTTCCTCATTTGCAGGAGTTGAAAATGGATGGGTTTTTCTTGCCACACCAAACAGAAACTGCTGGGGCTGCTGGGCCATGGAAAGGGGTGTTTGGATGAGCAGCAGGAATCAGAGCCCCTGGCACTGGGGATTCCCTTCTCTTTGGCCAGGAATGGGTTACACCCAGTCCCTCCTGGGCTGGCACGGGGGGAGCAGCCTGGAGCAGGATTTTCCATCCAGAGCTGCCTCCTCTTTGAGGTTTCAGAAGGAGCCTTGGGAAGGGTCTGCAGAGCAGCACAGAAATCCTCTCTGTGCATTTCCACTCAAGCAAGAGCACTGTGGGGAGCAGAACCAGCAGATGAATATTCAAAGCCCAGTTCTGAATTGATTATAAAGGGGACCCATCCAATGCTCAATAGTTTCCTTTATTCCTTTGGAAGTGAGATGAAGTTTTGGGTTAAAATGCTTGAGGAGCTGCATCCCCAAGTCCTTCCCACTTCCCTCTCTGCAGTTTTATGGTGAAAATTACTGGATTTCAATAAATTTTTTGGTGAATCAGGTATGAGCCACTAATTTGGGCAGGGTCAGAGCCATCCCTGTGGAGCCCTTTTCTGGATGGAGCAGTGCCTTTCCCACCCGGCTGCAGGGACCGTCCCTCGGTGGGATTTGCTGCCCCAGCCGCTCCCAGGGAAGCCCAGGGGTTTATCAGCAGTGGAGGCAGGGCAGCCAGCTTTCACCAGCTCATCGTTATCAGCCCCGTTAAACCCCGATCATCTCCCCCTCACTGCTGCACCCGAGCATTGCTTCCCTCCTCTGTTCCCATCGGGGCTTTTCTCCTCTCCCCGGCCCTCAAACACCCCGGGCCGGGAGGGGCTGGCACTGGCACACAAACAGATCCCTTCCAAGGGGGAATCTCGATGCTCCTGCATCATCCCCTGGCACATCTGGGCCCCAGTGCCAGCCCTGCCCAGCCGGGCAGGCCCAGGGCAGCAGGAGCAAGGAGAATAAAGGTGATGACAAAGTGAGTGTTGGTGTGAGAGAAGGCAGAACAAACATCTCCCACCGGCCCTGGGGGGCTGCAGGGAAGGGGAAGGTGCAGCCTTCACACCGCGGGGCCAAAGGGCTGCAACACGAGCAGCGCTGCTCAGACAGGAACATTTCCTGCTCATAATGCTCCAGGAAATACCTGGGCACTGCTGCTCAGTGCCCGGCGCCTGTGCGTGGGGCAGGAGGAGGGAGAGGGAACGCTGCAGCTGCACAGAGAGTCCCCAGCCCGGCTTTGGGGGGCACAGCCCCTGCCCGGGTGTGTCCCTGAGCTCTGGGAGCCCTCACAGGGCCCTTGTGCCTTGGCCAGTGTGCTCCAGCCTGAGCTGCCTGCCCAAAACCCCACCGAAACGAGACCCTCCTGCACAGGGATGTGCTTGGAGCCTGAGCCCCTTCCAGAGGGGCTGGAAGGGCTGGAAGGGCTGGAATGGCTGGAAGGGATGAAAGGGCTGGAAGAGCTGTTCACAGGGACTTTAGCTCACTGCTGGCGGGCTCTGGGTTAAGGACAGGCTGCTCCTGGAGGCAGCAGAATTTTGTCTCCATCTCCTCTGCAATGAAGAGTTAACTCGGGTCTGCAGAGCACAGTTTGGGGTTTATTGTCCTCCAATGCCACCAAGCAGTTCCCTGGGCTGCTTTTCCCAGCCTTTTTAGTTGTTCCCTTTGGTCTCCTTCCTGCCCAGAGCGAGGCTCTGGGTGGTTTGTGCACACTTGGCTCAGATCCCTGTGTTCCTCTCCGCTCCTGCAGCATCTGCCTTGGGTTCCAGTTAACTTCTGCTCCACCAGAAACCTGGGAAACCTCTCCAGCCATGCCAGAAAGCTTCTGTGGTTGATATTTATCGAAGCTTTGCTGCCTGTAAGAAATGTGAAAGCCAATCCAGGTGGCTGATGGGTCTGATCTGCTTTGCTCCCTGCTCTCTGCAGGCACAGAGCCCGGGGAGGGCTGAGATGGGAGCAGCTCTGGGTGACAAAGAGCTGCTGACCTGCCCAGCCCCGCTCAGCGCCGGCAGGGGAGGGAGGGAGGGAGGGAGGCAGAGCTGGTGGAAGATGCAAACCCTGGCACTCTGCAGGGTCTGGGCGTGCTGGGCTGTGTCTGGGCACAGGACTCAGATGGAAACCAGGCCCAGAAGCACCGGTTTCAAAGAGCCCTGGAGTGGTGTAACTGGGAAGAAGAAGTGTCCCACCGTGCTGTTCATCCCTACAGCACCACAGCTGGGTGTGGGTCATGGCTCCTGTCCTCTCTCCTCAGGGAATTACATCTCCTGGCCCTTTTGTGCCTCAAACCAGAGCCTGGGATTCTCCTGCTTGGATGAGAGAGTGTCCAAAAAGGCTGCAAGCTGTGCCCCACTCCCTGCCCCAGGGCTGGGCTCTGTGGGGCAGCACAGCCCAGATGTCACACCAGGGATCTCAGGAGGGAGTTTGGGGACATGGCCACGTGTCACAGCCTTGTGTCACAGCCTTGTGTCACAGCTTTGTGTCACAGCCTTGGAACAGCTTTGTGTCACACCTTTTTGTCACAGCTTTGTGTCACAGCCTTGTGTCACACCCTTGTGTCACAGCCCTGGAACAGCCCCTCACACCTGGGGTGTTGTGCAGGGCAAGGCTGCAAAGTCCTGCTGATGGAGTTTCTACTGAGGGCAGGTGGGAGATGAGGGCTGGGCTTTGGAGTTCCCCCATAAACCCAGCCCAGGCAGGTGGGAACCTTTGTGTCCCTGTTCACCAGACCACGCTGCTCCCTGGTTCAGTCCCCAGGGTGGCTTTGGCTCCTGGGGAGGGCAGAACTCTGACTTTCCAAACCGGGAGCAGAGGGAAAGGCTCCCATTTTCCCAGCAGCCACAGCCAAGGAGGAGTTGAGCTGTGAGCTCCGGGGGATGCCTGTCCCCTGAGCTCAGCCGGGGATGGGCACGGAGCAGGCGGCTCTGTCCCTCGGGATGGGCTCGGGATGGGCTCCTCCCCTTGCAAAAACAACCAGAGACCCGGGGAGGGTGCAAAAACCCACCCCATCCCAGGGACAAGGGAGTGGGAAACTTTCTCCTAAAGTAGTATTTATTTTTTTAAAAAAACTAAGGAAGTAATTATCAGCAAATTGGGAAGCTTATGGTTGAAAAGTCTTTGGGTTTTTTTCCAAGAACGTTTCCAAATGGAACATGGGAGTGTTTAAACAAACACCTCAGAGCAAGACACAGCTTGGAAGCACGATTAGGGGTAATGAAGCAGCTGCAATCACAGCGGGCCATTACCCCTGACAAGGGAATGAGGAGCTGCTGAGTATCCCTGTCAGGGGAGGCTGAGCCCGGTGAAACAGCGAGCTCAGGGGTCTGTCAGCACGGGCTCCACAGCCCATTTCCAGCGGCTGAGCCCGGCCTGGCAGCCCCTGTGCAGAGCCCCCAGGGCAGCAGAGCCCCCAGGGCAGCAGAGCCCCCAGGGCAGCAGAGCCCCCAGGGCAGCAGAGCCCCCAGGGCAGCAGAGCCCCAGGGCAGCAGAGCCCGGGGAGCTTCCCCTGGTTCCCCTCAGCCTCCAGGAGCGGGGCTGGCTCCTGTCTGTGCGGGGCTGCCAGCAGGGGCTGGGCTCTCTTCAAGTTTTTCCGCTCCTGAATTTCAAGTTTTCCGCTTGCCTTGCAGGAGCTGCTGAGGAGCTCCGCGGTGATTTCTGTCTGCACCGAGCAGCACAAACCTCCTCTCACCGCTGGGAACCCTCTGTGCCATGAGGCTGGGAGGGTTCTGCCCCATGGCCTGCTCCTGAATGCCACTGGGGAACAAAAGGGGTAAAAGCCGACCCACCCCGGTACCAGGCAGGTTTCTGACTGGCCTTGGCACCGCAGTGTGGCATTTCAGCCTTTGGACCCCCTCACCTCAGCAGCTGAACAAAGCACCGCGGTCTGGTGGGTTTGGCCAGGACAAAGGGCAGCGTTGGCAGCTGGGCTGGCAGCGTTTGGGACATGGGTGCTGTGCTGCCCTGGGATTGTTTCCATGTGGAACAGGTGGAGATGTGTCTCATTGCTCTGAGGGCGGCACTCAGGCTCCCACCAAAGCCTCAGTTCAGCGGCTTTTCTGCAGGCTGGAGTTTGGGCTGTGACCCAGAGCTCCCCTCCGGGGCTGCTGGGCACCCCTGGGGACAGGAAAATGCTGCTGAGCTCCCCTGGGGACAGGAACGGGCTGCTGGGCACCCCTGGGGACAGGAACGGGCTGCTGGGCACCCCTGGGGACAGGAACGGGCTGCTGGGCTCCCCTGGGGACAGGAACGGGCTGCTGGGCACCCCTGGGGACAGGAACGGGCTGCTGGGCACCGCTGGGGACAGGAAAATGCTGCTGGGCACCCCTGGGCACAGGAATGTGCTCCTGGGCCTCCTGGAAGGCAGGAGGAGCATCCTGGGACCTGTTGAACAGAGGAATTTTAATTGGCATTATTAAAATGTTTTGCATGACATCCAAAGCCGGGGATGTAATTTGGGAATCAGCCCTGTAATTTATGCCCAGATCTGACTTGGCACGCTGGCTGCTCTGTGACAAAGGGAGCTGAGAGGGAACAATGTTCCACCTTCTCCCTGCTCCTCCCACCATCTGCTTGCAATATTCCTGCCCCAGCACACGAAAACCTCCGTGTCCAGAGGAACTGGCCCAGCCCATCGGGCTGAATATGACCCATGTCAGGATGGTTGTGGCAGAGCAGGGCACAAAGGGCTCCAGCACCCAGCCCTCCTCATTAATTGCTGGTTATTGGCACCAGTGATGTGTGTTAGCATCCCGCTCTACACTCAGCCAGTACATAAATGTTTTCCTTAGCACATCTTTAATGTTGCTAATTTATCTGTTACTGTCACACTGGGGCTGTTAGCTTTGAACAAATGGCTGTTATTAATCACTGGGGAGCTGTTCCACACCACAGCCGTGCTGTTCCACCAGCTCAGGAGGGGCACCCGGAGGAATATTCAAACAGAAATGTGGAATTGCCTCGGCGCAGGGCGTGTGGCTGACGCCTTGGAGGGGCTGCAAACGCTGCTGCTGTGTGCCCAACGCGCCCGGTGGAAATCCCTTCCTCTGAGGAATCGTAGCTCTTTAGGACATTATTTGTTATGAACTTGCTTTGGGGTGGGGAAAAAAAAAAGCCAAATAATTTTCAGCAGCTGGAGCTGAGCAGTGGTTTAACCCCAGCTGTGCCGTGCTCGGGGGGTTGGGGGTCTCTGGTCGGGGTTTGGGGGTCTCTGGTCGGGGTTTGGGGGTCTCTGGTCAGGGTTTGTGTCCCTGCTCCCCCTGCTGAGGCTGGGGCAGGGTGAGATGCACGGATCTGCTGTCTCTGGGTGAGGAGAGGGTTAACTCTGTGTGGAGGCTGTGCCAGTGTGCTCATCCCCATTCCCGGGCACAGCCAATACCTCCGATGGTTGTGGCACGGGAAGAGCAAAGATCGTCAGTGCAGCTCGGGCTGCAGAGAATTTGCCCGATGTTCTCCCTGTTTGCAGCTTTATTTTCATCGGGAAAAGCTGAGCTACAGGGACATGAGCACCTGGAACAGCACCGAGCTGCTCTCTGACCCAGGTGTCCCTTCCAGTCCCCTGCTCCTCCCAGTGTGAGCAGGACACCCCTGATCCTCCAGCCCTGGCACAACAGGGTCCCTTTGGAATGAGGGCAAAAACAGAATCACAGAATCACAGAATCCCAGCGTGGTTTGGGTTGGAAAAGGGACCTTAAAGATCACCCAGATCCCCCCCTGCCATGGCAGGGACCCCTCCCACTGTCCCAGGGACACCTCCCACTGTCCCAGGCTGCTCCCAGCCCCAGTGTCCAGCCTGGCCTTGGGCACTGCCAGGGGTCCAGGGGCAGCCACAGCTGCTCTGGGCACCCTGTGCCAAGGCCCTCCCAGGAACAATTCCTGCCCAAAATCTAAACTGAACTGCCCACTGTGGCTGGGAACCATCCCTGCAGATCTGGCCCCTCCCAGGGCTGGCTGGACAGGAAAGGAAGAGGGAGCTGGGAGGAAGGAAGGGAACTTCCACAAGAGCTCGTTCAGAGGGGAAATGTTTTACACAAATCATTTGGGGTTTAATGGATTTGTGTTTTGCAGCAAGGCTTTGATTCATGAGAAACCTTTGATTCATGGGCCCTGCCGGACTCAGAGCCATGAAATGTGGCTGCTGTAAGGGAGCTGCCAAAAAGCAGCCGTGAGTGGGAGCTGCCTGGTGGTCACCTATGGTGCTCCACAAATGTTTCTTCAACTGAAAACAAATGGAATTTGGGCCAGTTTTATTGCTGGTTTGGAAGGCCTGCTGTAATTTTTTATCTTCTGCCTCCCTTCTGTAAGCTGAGTGCATTTGGAAGGACAAACCCCGGCAGCAGAGTGCTTTTGTCATTAACCCCGGGGAAGATTTCAGAGGGAAAACTTTGCAGGGATTTTGGGGTCCCGTGAAAGTGTTTTAGCCCAGCTCTTGTAGTGACATTTCCCAAATCCACTGTGACTCCACAGCTTTCTGTGGCTTTGACTAACACTGGCTCTGTACCTGCACCCTCTGCACTGCGGGGGAATTATCCAGGGGGATCATCCAGGGGAATCATCCAGGGGAATCATCCAGGGGAAGCATCCAGGGGAATCAGCAAGGAGAATCATCGAGCA
>VWYP01027661.1:61666-93462 GCA_013400435.1 Pycnonotus jocosus | reverse complement strand
GAATCATCCAGGGGAATTATCCAGGGGAATCATCCAGGAGAATCATCCAGGAGAATCATCCAGGGGAATCATCCAGGGGAATCATCCAGGGGAATCATCCAGGGGAATCATCCAGGGGGATCATCCAGGGGAATCATCCAGGGGAAGGGCTGGGAATTCACAGCAGTTCCCTGCTTGGAGCAGCCCCACAGTGCCCAGTCACCAGGGCTGCTGCTGAACTGACTGAGGACAGGCACTCTTTTCTCCTTTTGGCACTCTTCTCTCCTTTTGGCACTCCTGCCGTGTTTTTCCCCACTGTCAGGGTCTGGGATGTGTGTGGGGTGGGGAAGGTGTGCAGGGAGCTGAGAGTCCCAAAGATCCCAAACAGCTCCTGCTGCATTTCCCTGCTGTGAGCCTTGCTCGGGGTGCAGCCCCTGACCCCTGTGTGTGCCCTGTGCTGCTGTCACCCACTGGGGACATCCCAGCTGGGCTCCCACCTTTGGGATGAGCACAATTGGGACCTTTCTCACAAACCCACAGGGCAAAGGCAGAGCAGCTCCAGGGGTGGCCCAGCCTGGCCTCCTGCATGGCCCAGCTCTGAGATTCCCACAAATCCTGTTGTGTTAAGGTGCTCCTGTGGGACTGAGCACGTGTAGGGACAGCCAGGAGTTCGGAATTTGCACTTCCTCAGCCAAGATTTGGGGATTTGTTCTTCTTTCCAGACAGTTTTGTTTAACTTTTGGTGGGCAGCCCCTGAACCTTGCTGCACCTTTGCCCCCTGTTTGAGAGCCTTCTCTGGAAGTTTTGTGATCAGGTCCCTTCCCTGGTGAATGAGCCCAGGAAATGCATCCCAGGGCTGTGCCTTTGCTGTCGTGGCTGTTCCCATCACACAGCTCCCCACACCAGGCAGCTGCTCCCAAATCCTCCCCTGGCCATGCCATTGGTGCCAGGGGGCAGAGCATGGGAGCTTTCCCTTCATGCACAGCCCCATTTTCTCCCCTTGAGAAATTAATTCTGTGTTGGTTCCGAATGGGTGGCCCCAAAGATTGCAGCCCTCCTCCAAACGAGGTTCCCTGGGTTCCCCAGCCATCCAGCCCTTTCCAGCCTGCTCCCCTGGAGTGCCCCAGCTCGCTCTGACTGCACAAAAGGCACAGGGATGCTCTCCCTGCATGGCCAGGCAGCTTTGCTGCTCTCCTAACCTTTCCTGGGCCTCAGAAGAGAGAGTGCTGTGTCAGTTGTTTTAAAAACCTGACTGGATTTCCACTGACATCCTCCCCCTGCTCAAAAAAAGAAAAAAAGAGAGAGAGAGAAAGCAATGAGTGGAGCTCTGAGTGTCTGGGTGCTCCCTCCCAGCACCCTCACACCTGAGAGCAGGGTCAGGGTCAGGAACATTTCCCGGGATGTTTCCACCCTTTCTCTCCCAGGAGTTCCTGGCAGCCTGCACTGCCATCCCCAGGTGCTGTGTGCTGGCTGAGGGGCTGTGCAGTTGCAGCAGGTCAAACACAGACAGAGCACATTCCCTGCCCCATTCCCTCACCCCCAGGCTCTCGTCTGGCTCCTGACAGAAACCCAAAGCCTTTTCCTAAACTCACATCTGAACAGTAGCTGCTATTACATATTGGGCTGGAGCATGAACTCTGAATGAAGGATGAAGGGGAAATGATGAATTTCAGAAATGATCTCAGTGGGTCCTAACTTAAAAGCATCTGTAGAAATTCATTGCAAGTAATATGCTCTTAATTATTCATTTTCCTTGGCACTGCTTAAAGAGCCAAGTAACGGCTTCTGTCTCTTTCTATTTGGTCTGTTATTGTTTGAGGAAGGCCAGGGGGACGCCAGCCCCGGGCAGAAATGATATTTCCCCCTTTTATCCACACAGCCATATCCCCCAGCCCCAGGAAAGGGGATATAATCACCAGCAGCTGAGGCACAATGACATTTTTATGGAGCTCCTGGCAAACCTGTGGTGGGAGAGAGCCTGACAAGCCCTTGGCTTCCCACCACATTCCTGTGTGAGCTGGGGCAGCTCCCAGCTCCTGCAGCCCTGGCCTCAGCTCCTGTTGGCCCCAGCAGCTGCTGGGGCTGGGCTGGGCTGATCAGGGGCAGGAGCTGCTGCTGGAGCTGCTGGCACCACACAGAGCCCAGCCAGGGACANGGACAGCACCAGAGCCCAGCCAGGGACAGCACCAGAGCCCAGCCAGGGACAGCACCAGAGCCCAGCCAGGGACAGCACCAGAGCCCAGCCAGGGACAGCACCAGAGCCCAGCCAGGGACAGCACCAGAGCCCATCCAGGGACACCACACAGAGCCCAGCCAGGAGAACCTTTGCAGGGCCAGCCCAAGGTGCAGGGAAGGCTCCTGCTCACCCCAGGGCCCTGGGGCACAGCTGGGCTCTGCTGGGCTCAGCCACGTGGAGGGAGCACATTTGGGTTTTCACCTCAGAGGAACCAGTCCTGGGGATTCAGCTGCTCTGGCAATACTTGAGAGGATTTCATTCATAGAATCATGGAATGGTTTGGGTTGGGAGGGACCTCAGAGCCCACCCAGTGCCACCCCTGCCATGGCAGGAACACCTCCCACTGTCCCAGGCTGCTCCAAGCCCCAGTGTCCAACCTGGCCTTGGGCACTGCCAGGGATCCAGGGGCAGCCACAGCTGCTCTGGGCACCCTGTGCCAGGGCCTGGGACCCTCCCAGTGAACAATTCCTGCCCAATCTCCCATCGAATCCTCCCCTCCTTCAGCTTAAAGCCATTCCCTGTGTCCTGTCCCTCCAGCCCTTGTCCCCAGCCCCTCTCCAGCTCTGGAAGGGGCTCTCAGCCCTCCCTGGAGTTTTCTCTGCTCCAGGCTGAGCAGCCACTGCTCTCTGTCTGTTTTTCAAGGTCTCACACTGGAACAGCAGAGGAGGCCTGGGGTTGTGCCCACGGGCACCTTCAGGGCTCTGGGGTGGATCCAGCTCTGCCCTTTGCCTGCTTTGCTCTCTGGGTGGATCCAGGGTCTCTCAGCACCGAGGCTCTGCTGCAAACCCTCCCCCAGCTCTTGCTGGTGACATTTCATGTGCTGTTGATTATTTTTCTTTGGGCCTGACGGCAGCAGAGTCAGTGGTTTTCTTTCTGTCTGCAAATCCCCAACCCCTCCTCGTGGGTTCAGCCACCCTGCCCAGGCTGCCAGGGGGGCTCTGTGCCCCCCAAACCCTCTGCACTCCTCCAAGGGCTGTGTCCTGCCAGGCCTGCTCACCTCAAAGAGCCCCTGGTACCCTGCTTTTCACCCTGAACTTCTGCCTTGACAGAGTCCAGGCTTTGGGAGGGCTCTGCTCCCTCCCTCTGCAAATAATAAACAGCAAAGCCTCAACAGTCTCAGGCAGATGCAGGAACCCCAGCTTAATTCACAGTAGATGAGATGAGGATAATTTCTGGGGGAAAAAGAAATTGATAATTTGTAAATAAAACGTTGAGATTCATCTAAACATCAGAGACCAAATATTTCTGGGGTTTGGCAGCTGACAAGTTAAACGTTTCAAGCAGTTCTTTGGCAATTCAAATAGAAGAGAATTAGCTGCTTGGTCAAAACTAATGGGGTTTGCAGTATTTTCCCTCTGACTGCTTGGCATGTTCCATTTCTCAGCTGTCAAAGACATGAAAGATTTGTGCTTTGACAGAAAACCCTCAGAATATCATCAGGATGAACATTTCCATTGGCTGAAATGAGGCTGGTTTGCAAATGCCTTGAGCTGAAAGTTTTTATGGTCTCCAGCTGATGGCCCATTGCTTCAAATCCCGACTGCTCTGAGGGTCACTCAACCCCACACCTTTCCCCTGAACCATCCCTGTGTTCCCCTGCTGTCCTCAATTCCCTCCAGCCCTTTCCTGTCCATTTGGGTTTGCCCTCAAGTGGCCAGGTGAGATGGTTGTGGAAGGTCCCCTTCAACCCAAACATTCTGAGCCTTTTCCCTTTTCCCTTTTCCCTTTCCCTTTCCCTTTTCCCTTTTCCCTTTCCCTTTCCCTTTTCCCTTTACCTTTTCCCATTCCCTTTCCCTTTCCCTTTCCCTTCCCTTCCCTCAGCCCCTGATGGTTGTGGTTTTCCCTGAGCAGAGATCCTGGAACATTTCTGGACTCCATTTCCTCAAGTTTCCCCCCCAGTTTTCCCCCAAATCAAAGAGCACCCATCCAAGGAGGTCCAGAGGATTCTTTGAAATGTTATTTTCATTTCAGGAATAATTTCCTCTCCTTTGGACAGAAATATCTGGTGAGTGCAAGAATCGTTTTTAAGTTACTAAAGACACTTTTCTGCTGGAATTAGCTCTTTCTTCAAAGTAATAATGATTATTACGATGAAAATTTCTCCCATATCGTTTCCAGCTTTGATAACTGTGCATGGGCTGGGATAAGATTCCTTTGGCACAGCAAAATGCAAAGAAAATTAACTGAGCCCTCCCTTGTGGGAAGTTTTCCCTCTGCTCTGCCCAGTGCTTCCCCATCAGGAATCTGGGGAGCTGCAGCTTCAGGGAAATGAGCAGAACTTTTTCTTGTTCAGGCTTTTGCTTAGGATATAAGTTGTGGTTCTAATTTGCTTTATTCCTGCTCTAAACCACAGGACAAACTGGAGGAATCGCTTTTTAATTCTCCCATTTGTGCACGATTAATTTAGGGCTTTGACTCTTGCTGACACATTTTGATTTGCTGCTTGGAAACTCCAAGTGGAGCATTTCAGTTCGAATCAGTCTGGCATTAAATCTTATCTCCCTGCTGTGTTCCAGGGGCTGCTGCTCCGGGAATTCCTGCAGCTCTCACCCCACACAGCTCCCCCTGCTCTCACAGAGCCCGTCAGGGCATCCAAGGGCTGTGAGGGAGGAATAGGAACTGGAAATACAATTTTAAATCTATTTTCCCCCAGGAATCACCTCTGGGAGTGCTGGATTTCCCATCACACTCGGCTGAGTTTTGGTCTGGCTCTGTGGAAATGGCTGGAGCAGATATTGGAGAATCCCTGAATGGTTTGGGCTTAAAAATCATCCATTTCCACCCCTGCCATGGGGTCCCACTGTCCCAGGCTGCTCCAAGCCCATCCAGCCTGGCCTTGGGCACTGCCAGGGATCCAGGGACAGCCACAGCTGCTCTGGGCACCCTGTGCCAGGGCCTGCCCGCCCTGCCAGGGGACAATTCCTGCCCAATATCCAACCTAAATTTCCCTTCTCTCAGCTGGAGCCCATTCTCCCTGTCCTGCCCCTCCAGTTCCTGTTCAGTGTCCCTGTCCTGCCTCCCTGCAGGTCCTGGAAGGTGCTCTGAGGTCTCCACAGAGCCTCTGCTCTTCTCAGTCGTGCTGGAGCTGCCTGGTGGGACACCCCAGTCCCCACTGTCCCTCTGTCCCTCTGTCCCTCTGTCCCCTCTGTCCCTCTGTCCCTCTGTCCCTCTGTCCCCTCGGTCCCCTCTGTCCCTCTGTCCCTGTGTCCCTCTGTCCCTCTGTCCCTCTGTCCCCCTGTCCCTCTGTCCCTCTGTCCCTCCCCAGGGGCTGCAGCTCCTGGAGCACCGTTTCCATCTGCAGCGTCTCAGCTCCTGCTGCTCCCCGGGGTGCGAGGGGAGGAATCTCCAGAGGGAGCGGGAGGAATTGGTGATGTCAGCCCAGGAATCTCCCGTCTCTTCTCCATCTTGGGCCAGAATCGGTTTCTGATAACATCTCCAAATTGCCGGGAGCAATTCTGCAGCTTGTGGTAATTGCAATCTTCTGTTGAGTGCCTCTGAGCTCTTAATAACTTTGTAATTAAAGCGCAATTAACAAATTATCTTGTATGTGTCAAATGGAATGCTAATGTTGTTGTTAATGAGGAGATAATTAGCTGGTGTCATGGAGAGGCTCGTGGGGCATCCGTGAGCTCCAGAACCCTTTGGCTCCTTTTTGGGTAAAAAAGGGACCTGAAGTCACACATCAGCCGGGCAAACAAACCATTACCGGGGAGGAAAGGAAATGTTTGTGGTCTGAGGGCTCGGCTCAGGCTCGGGGGGTTTGAATTAACGCTGTGCCCCCCGCTCTCCTGCCCGGCCGTGTTTGCCTGCTCTGGGTCAGCCACAATCCCCCCACACAAACATTTCCCTTTCCTACAGGGAGAGGGGCCTTTGGCCCCGCGTTTCCCGTCGGACCCAGAGCCGTAAATTGGGCGATCCCTTCGGGACCTGGGAGGCTGCACACACCAGCCCAGGCACTGCTCACTGCGCCTTCCTTTCATGACCTCACAGGAGCCTTCTCCTTCCCTCAGCCAGCATCGCACGGATAACGCAATTCCACAATTAATCCTGAATTACTCACACACTGCACTCCATTTGCCTTTGCATTCAGGACAAGTTTTAAAAAGTTATTGCTTTCCCCCTCCTTGCTCGTTTTTTAAAGACTTCTTTAATCAGAACAAATGGGGCTTAAAAGTGCTGCAAATGTCTGGTTTTCTTTCATTCTCAGCCTGTGCAAATCCAAGCTGATTGCAAAGGACAAGGAAAGTGCTCTGCATTCGTGGGCTGAGGGAAGGGACAGAGGGACAGGGAGCCCTTCACACGTTTGTGACGCACACCTGGGGACAGGAATCTCTGAGCAACCCTGTTGTGTCCCTGGGGCTCGAAGGTGCAGATGCTCCTGATTTACCCGGGGCAGTGAGGGAGGCTCGGGCCCTTGGCTGCTGTTTTCAGGCAGGTGGGAAGCCCTGGGCAGTGCCCTGGGAAGGGCAGAGCAGGGATCTGTGCTTGCTGCAGCCCCTGCATTTACACTCAGCTCGTCCTGGGCACCTTTTGCTGTGCCCAGCTCCTTTCCCATCCCTGCACCGCTGCATGTTCCACTGGCACTGTCCTGGTGGATCCTGCTGCAAGAGGCTGCCGTGAACTGTTCTGCAGATCCCTGGCTCTGACTGTGCCTCCTGTTCCCTCTCCAACCCGCTGACATTTGTCAGCCTGTGCAGGCTCTCTCCTTGGCCCCCACAGATCAAATTTTGGCTCTGTGCAGCTTTCAGGACCAGCCCCAAACCCATCATCTCCCTTCCCAGCAGGTTCCAACCACATTTCTGCTGATCCTGCTTCTCCCCATCCCCTCTCCCTCCCCCAGCTCCGGTTTTCCCAGCCCGAGTTCATCACTTTAAATCGCATCTTGTGTAAATTGATTTCATTGCAGCCTCTGCTGCCACCTCTGCCTTGCCTTTCAATTGTATCTTGTCTTAAATCAATCCCATCCCAGCCCTCAGCTGCTGGGCTTCATTCTTCAATCGCAGCTGGGTTTGGAGGGCCTGACTCAGGGAGCTTTTCTCTGTCTCTGCTGCCTTGTTTCATTTCAATCACCTCCAATTTTCGGCAGGGCCATCCCCTCCTCACCCCTCACATATTCCCTGTTTTAACCAGTTCATATTTCCCTTTCCCAGCTCATCTGCTTTTAAACCAATTGGATTTTTTTTTTCCAATTTCCACCATATCACAAATTGTTCTTTATGTCTGTGGGAGCTGTTGGGGTGATCTGAGGAGTTATGCCCTGATTCCAGTGTTGGTTTGTTGTTTAGTGCCTGAAACTTTATGGTGGAGGGTTCTGATTAAGAAACTTTTTTTTTATTTTTTTATTTCTTTTTTTTTTCCCTGGAAACTGAATGGGATTTAGGCTTTAGGCCTTTTTTATCTTTTTTTTTTCCCTGTTGTAAATGATGATTGGCAGTAGAACACTAAAAGGCAAAACAAGCATTTGCCTGAAATGTTTTTTGACCTAGTTTTCAGTAAATTTGGGCCAATGTTTTTTTTCTAATTTTTGACTGTCAAAACAGAAAACAAATCTTTTGTGATAGGTCAGATCTTTTAATTCCAAAGGCTGCATTCATGTGCTCCTGCAGGTCTGAGCAGCAGTGCTGCCAGTGGGACACGTGCATGGGAGCCCTGCAGGTGGACAGCACAGGGAAATGTGGAAAACCCTTTATTATCATTAGATTGCAATTAAATTGGGGTTTTCTTCATAAATCTTGGGGTTTAGGTTTTGTTTTGTTTGGGGTTTTTTTGTTGTTTGGTTTTTTGGTTTTTTTTGGTTTGTTTTTTTTGTTGTTGTTTTTTTTTAGCAGGAGCAAGATTGTTCTTTTAGCTTTGTTGCTGCCAGGCACTTCTGGAAAATATGGTTGATACTGCAGGTGTCCAGGGGTTTGTGGAGGTTCCCTGGGCTTTGTGGCTGTCAGGATAACTCAGGAGCCTCTGGATGGTTGTGCCAATGCAAGTTTGCCTTGGGAAGGAAAGAGTGCCGAGGTGCAGGAGCAGGAAGGGCCAAAATGAGCCCCCCCAGCCTCAGGCCCCCCACAGCTGGTGCACGGCCAGGTTCATGTGGGGCAGCCTCGGGACCCTGTGTCAACCCCTGGGGCTCTGGCAGAATTCTCATTCTCCTCCCTGTGCTGTGGTCAGGTGCTGGCTGAGCCACCCCAGCAGCTCCAAACCCCAGAGCTGCAGGGGGAACGCACCCAGGAGAGGCTGGGATGGCTCTGCTCCCTCGGGAAGGGGACAGGGGCAGGTGCTGTGCTCACGAGCAGAGCTGGGGCAGGTTTGGCACAAACAAGACAATTAAAGTGCTCTGTGGCAGAGCAGCAGGAGGAATTCCCAGCCCACAGAGGTGCTCTAATTGAATCTTCACCGAGTCCTGACATCCCCAGGGCTCTGCACGTGGTGATCACGGGAATGCTGCACTGAGGGGCCCTTCCTGAAACACAGCATTATTTAATAGAGAAATAACGCCAGCCAGGCATCTGGCAGAGGAGTTTTGGCCCACTTATCTCTGCCTAAAATCAATGTATGCATGATGATGCTGATGGATTCAGAAGCCAGAAAGACCTAATGGTAAATGCCTTTCATTTCTGCAGATGGGATGCTCCCCTGGTGATTAAACTGGGCAGAGAGGAGAGGAGTGCTGCTCTGCTGGGACTGCCCTGCACACATCCACACCAGCCCAGGGCTGCTGGACACAGGGATCCAGAAATGCTCCTCACAGCCAGCAGTGCCTGCAGGAGGAAACTCCTCACCCCCAGCCTCGGTCACTGCTGCAGGAGCAGTGGCCATGGCTGTCACCATGGCTGTCACCCTGGCTGTGACCCTGGCTGTGACCCTCCCTGGCTGTGACCATGGCTGTGACCATGGCTGTGACCATGGCTGTGACTCTGCTGTGACCATGGCTGTGACCATGGCTGTGACTCTGCTGTGACCATGGCTGTGACTCTGCTGTGACCATGGCTGTGTCCCTCCCTGGCTGTCACCTGGCTGTCACTCTGGCTGTCACCCTGGCTGTCACTCTGGCTGTCACCCTGGCTGTTACTTTGGCTGTCACCCTGGCTGTGGCCCTGGCTGCACAGGGCACAGGGTGGATTACACTGACAGAAGGGATTGTGTCCTGTTCAGGCAGTGCTGGCTCTCTGGCTGGGTTTGCTGTGGGATTCCTGTTCCTACAGTAATCCTGCCGAGGCAGGAGCCTCGGGAAGCTCGGGATGGAGAACAGGATTGTGCATGGCACGGGATATCGTGGGCACCAGCCCCACAGATAAAGGGCTCAGCCGGCTGCTCCCGGTGCAGGCTGCTCCTGATCCACCCTCAGCCTCCCTCGGGAACAGATGAAAGCTGGCTGGGAGCGATGGGAGTGAGCGCAGGGAGGATAATCGGCTTTCACACCGCACCCCGCACGGAAACTCGCTGACACCTTTCAGCGGCTGCGGGGCTGAACAACATTGTCCCACCGGCTCCTTTTATTCCAATAATCCCCCGTGACCCACCCAGAGCTGCGGGAACCCAGGGCTGTGCAGATATTGGTGAATGAAGGGGGATTGTTCCCGAGCCCGAGCAGCTGTGCCACCAGCTCCAGGATCACTTTGAGGTGCCCCTCGTGGCTCCTCGGGTTGGGTGGGACATGGCTTTCCCCACACACACAGAGATTTCCAGGAGCTTGAAAGTCTCCAATTCCAACTGAGCACATGCCATTCAGACCTTGAAACATGAAAAATAATTCCATTTTAATGAACATGTTTTTTTGCCTTGGAAACGCTGGAGATGTCTGAGCTGAAGCTGTGTTGGGTGAAGCACCTGAAGTTTGAAAACCCAGCACTGCCTGCTTGTTGCAACTGCCCCATTTAGTAAAATTTGCCCTGTGAGTGAGTGAGTGTTGTGGGGATGAGGACAAGGTGCAGCCCGGGTCACCAGGAGGGGTCTGATCGGCTCTGGGCAGCCCTGCTGGGGAGGCTGACTCTGCAGGGTGCTGAGGGGACAGAGATGTCGCAGCTCCCCCCGCCTGGCACACGAACAGAGCCGGTGTCTGTGAGAGGCAGGGAGGGATTTGCTGTTGGAGGAGTGATTGACTGATTCCCTGCCCTGGGAACAACCTAGGCCAGTGCACACAGCTGGAAAATCCCCGTGCTGGCAGGACTGCACCTGGACACGTGGATTTTCTGGAGGAAAGAGGGATGTCCTTTGGCCCTGGGGTAAATCCACACCTTCTCATGCTGGGAACCCACAGCAGAATCCAGGAGTCCTCTTGGCAACCTCAGCTCCATCAGCAGGAACTGCCCAGCCTGAGGAGGTGGAACCACTTCCACCCACAAGCACCTCATCCCTCGTTCCACATCCCCCTGCCCCAGGGTGGCTGCAGGACAAAAAACCTTTCTCCAACATCTGGGAGAAATTAGAGAAAAATCCCTGCTTTCCCCACGTCAGTGACTGCAGTGGGGAAAAGGGACAGGCAGAAACGGAGCAAGGAGAGGTTGATCAGAGGCCTGGGCTCTGCCCTCCAGCAAAGGCAGCCCCGATAGTGCTGAATAAAACCATTTCAAAATACAGCGTGAGAGATTCGATCCAAGTCACGCCGTTCCTGTTTCTCCTGCAATTATTTTTCCATGCCAATGACTCCTCGGTCCGTGGGTTCAGGCACCTCTCCCGTGCACGTGCCAGAGCTGCTTTAACTCTGGGAAGTTGTGCCTGTGCATGGGGAGGGGAGCAGATCCCCTTTCTGCTGGCAGGAAGGGTTTCTGTGTGATTTATGAGCCTGGCCAGGAGCGTGCAATATTGCAGTGCCAAATTAAGGCATGCCCAGCCATCCAAAGGACAAGGAGGGATCCAGGAGGCTCCGGAATTAATTCCTGGAGCAGCAGAGCCCCCGTGAAGGGATGGGAGCTCACGGGAGCTGATCCAGCTGCTTCAGGTGCAAAGGTGTATTTGTTCATGGCTCAGGGTGTTCATCTCCTGCTGACAGGGTGATAATTCAATCCTATAAAGCAGCAAATTATCACTGCCTGCTCAGCATTCACTTCCCTCCCCGATGGACACCATAAAGAGTGAGTGCTTTCTGCTCCAGGCCTCGCTGCCAGCATTTCCTGTGGCAGCCCTGAGTTCCAGCTCCATCTCCAAAGGCATCCTGTAAATAATTCATTAAATGAATCTAATGCCTCACCCAATCCATAACACCCAGGATCTCTTCTAACGAGGCTGTCAGTGCCTTTCCCCTCGCTCTGAGGTGTGTGTGGGGCCCATGGCACAGGATTTATCCACAGCCACAGACACCAAACTGGCTGTGCAGACACTGCCAGGCTGTGGGGAGGGGGCCAGGGCAGCTGTGGGCAGAGCTGGTGTTTCCTGTCCCTCCAGGAGGGTTGACTGCTCTGTTAACAGTTCCTGGTGCTGGCTGGTTCCCTGGGGACTGTCCCTAAAGGCACAGATCAAACTGGAGATGCTCCAGCACGGGGTTAGGATGGAAGAGACCTTAAAACAGATCTCATTGCACCCCTGCCATGGGCAGGGACACTTTCATTGGACCAGAGTGCCCAAAACCTCATCCAGCCTGGCCTTGAACCCTTCCAGGGAATGTACAGAAACCCTTCCTGTTCTCTTTCACAGCCCTGGCTCAGTTCTAACCGGGCCTTGGCTCTCCTACCCTCATCCCTCCTTTCCCTGTGCTCTTCCCAGGCTGCCTGTCCTCACTGCCACCCTCGGAAAGCTTTTTTCCCTCCCAGCTCACTCAGCAGCTCCTCATCCCTCCCTGGAGCCCTGCTGGCACTTTTGCCATCCCTTGCCAGGATGCAGCACTCCCAGTTGGGGGAGGTGATCCCTGGACACCAGCCAGCATTCCTGGGCCCCATCCCGTGGGATTCTGCTCTGGGAGCTGCTGCTGATCCCGGGGCCAGCAGAGCTGCCCTGCCCTGGCCCTGTGGGGTGGCTCTGCCCAGCTCCAGCTGCTCAGGCTTGTGGCAATCCCATGACAGTGACAGCAGTGGCACTTGGGGGATTTGGGAAGTTCCTGCCCTGCTCCAAGGCCACTCGAGGGTTTTTCTGTGCCCTTGACAGAGAAGCACCCCCAAAACACGGGAATTTCCATCCTTCAGCTGCACGGGAGCACTGTGAGGTGGGGATGGGTTTGTGTGCACATGAGAGGGCTTGGAAAAATTTAATTTACCAAGGAAATGCTGAGCTGCTGTGAGTATGATAATTAATCCTGGAAGATCTGCTGGAGCCCTGTGGTGTGTTTGTTTCTGCTCTAATTCATGCCGAAGGGGGGAAATTTTGCAAGGATTGTTTTCATTTCCAGCAGGATAATGTCCCCATTTTCTCTTTTCCTTTTTGATTAACATAAAAGGGCTAAAGAAAATTAGCTTGCTGCTGGACTAATTTGGAGGATGTTTCACCACGGAGCATCTTTTGATTGCTGAGTCCCAGCCTGCTGTAAGATTCTGGCAGGGAGCGTGGCAGGGTTTCCTGATTCACTGCTATTTTGGGGCATTGCTGATTTGATAGGACTTCTAATTTTATTTTATTTTTTTAATCTTTTTTAAAGGCTAGGAGGGAAAGGGATGGGAAGGAAAGAAAAGACTTTGGTCAGAAAGAGGTTTTGTATTCCTTGTTTTCCTGGTCCAGGTTCAAGTGACATTTTCTGCTGCATCCTTTACCCCGAGTGTGTACAAGTGACACACCAGGTCCCCTTGTCCCCTCTCTCCTTTCCATGGGGGCCACAGCTGAGCCAAGCTGCACCCCAGCCCTGATAAAGTTCATAATTAGCTGCCCTAATAAAGCGCCTGATCTGCGGGCAGGGTTTTGCTGATTGCAGCAGGAAGTTTTGGCAGGGCAGTTTTCCTCCCTGCACACCCTGGGAACTGACACCCACCGGAGCCGGGGCCTCGCTCGGTCCCAGCGGTTCGGAAGGAAAACAATTCTCCACTTTCTCATTAAAAGATGAAAGAGAAGAGCCTTAGTCCCCCCCAGTCCTTTCCCCTTAAACCCTGGGTGATAATTCCGCGCTGGAGAAGCCGCTCCTCGTCCCCGGCCCCGCTTAGGAAAGACAATGGCATCAGTTCACAATGGAGAGCCCTTGGTGACTCCTTGGCCGGCTCAGCCTCGGCCGAGGGTGGATAATGGGAGATTGATTAGGGTTAATAGACTTATTCCTGCAGGTCAGCCGCGCGGCACTCTGGGCTGCGGGGCTCCAACACGAATTATTGCGAGCCATAAATCACGGGGGGAGCGCCGGGCTGCTCCCTCCCTCCGGAGCGTCGGGGAACAATCGCCCTTTGTGTCCCTGCTGCCAGGGCTGCCCCTGCTTGGCAGGGCTGGTCCTGGGGGCTCGGCACGCCCGTCCCGGCGGAGATTCCCGGCGGAGATTCCCGGCGGAGATTCCCGCTGGGTCCACCCCGAAAGGCTCGGGATGGGCACACGGGGGCTGGGGTGGGGACCAGGGGCTGAGCCCTGCAGAGGGTGTTTGGGGAGTGTTCTGCTCGGGGGTCCATGGGGACCTGCACAGCAGCTCTGTGGCACTCCCAGGTTGGTTTTCTCTCGTTCCTGAGGGAGCCGAGCGCGTTCCAGCAGCTGGAACATCTGCATGGCTGCAGCCCCGGGAGCGCCCCGGCCGGAGCAGCCCTGGCTCGGGGCTCCATGGGCACCTGCAAAGCAGCTCCGTGGGAATCCCTGCACCCTGGTTACTGGTGGATGGGGTCACTGGGAGCAGCTTTTTGTGGATTCCTTCCCCTCTTTCAGACTGAGGTTTAACTGCTCCCAGCTCCCACTCAGGTCTGGATCAACCTCCCGAAGTCCCCTCCTGGTGGGACCCTCATTTCCAAAAATGTCCTTGCAGGCAGCATTTCCTTCCCGTGGATGTTTGATTCCAGGGCTGCTGGAATACGTTTGCATTTCTTTATTCAAATTGAGAACTGCAAATAATTCTTGGCAGCCTTGTCCTGGCTCTGAGCAGCACAGCACCAACAGAACAAACGTGGAGTCGATGACAACTTTATAATAACAACAAAATGCAGGCAGATCCAGCATGTGTATCCCTTGTTATGTCTTCCCTGGGAAAGGAGAGGTGTTTTCACACCGAGATAATTCCTGCAGATATCCACCTCGGTGTACATTGCAAACCCTGATTAGATAGTGTTACCTAAAAGGGACTGGCTGCCTTTTTCTTCCCTGGGTATATCTGGGCAAAATCTCTAATTCTTTGTCTAGACAATGATCTCACAACAAGAGAATGAACTTCAATTAGTTGTTTGGATGGGAAAAACCTTTTGTGTAATGGAGACAAAGCCAGAGCACTTATGAGCAACCCTACAAAAACAAACCTGCGTGTGCATAAACACAGGCGATGGGGAAGGGGTGGCAGCAGCGGCAGGATTTCATTTCAAAGGGTCCCACAGTTGTTTCAGATGCTGGCAAGCACCTGCCCTGGTGACAGGGGAAAGGCGAAGTGTGCAGATCTCTGCCCACAGCTCGTGTCAGACAAAGGCAGGGCAGGGAGCTTTTCCCTGCTCCCTGTGCCTCTGGGCAGGGCTGGGCACGGCGGTGGGATGGGATGAAGGCAAACACGGCCACGTGTCTGGGGGGCTGTAGGGCCTGTGGCAGGGAAAGGGAAAGGAAAAGCTTCAGGTGCCCCTGGTGTCCCTGCAGGGTGACGAGAGCCCCAAAGCTCTGCCCCTCCTGTGATCACAGCCCTGGAGTGCTCTGTAAATCAAACACCGCGGTTTGAGCTGGTTCTGCTCGGGGCTGGGCACGCTGAGGCGGCTGCAGAACCCCCAGGGGTGTCAGGGACCATCCTGGGGACAGAGGTGGCACAGGAGGGGACAGCTGGGGGAGGTCACAGCATCTGCCCGGGGCTGCCAGGGGCTCAGAGCTCAGACACAGTGACAGATGTGGAGCTGTCACACGCAGTGACACTGCCCGAGCCCTGTGCAAGGGACAAACAGGAGCCACCCGAGCCCAGCCCTGGGTGTGCCCCTGGAGCGCTGCAAGCCTGGACCTGTCCCCTTGTCCCAGGGCTGTCCTCTCTGCCCACTGTCCCCCTGTCCCAGGGCTGTCCCCCCTGCCCACTGTCCCCCTGTGCCAGGGCTATCCTCTTCTCAGGGACAGTGGCAATGGAGCTGCTCTGCTCCATCCAGCCCGGGGCTCTCCCTGCATCCCAGGACTGGTTTTTCCCCAGAGCTGCCCTGACACCAGCCCAAGGGATGTCCCTGGCAGTGACTGCAGCTGTGTCCCCGAGGGATGTCCCTGACACTGGCCCTGTTCCCAAGGGATGGCCCTGGCAGTGCCCATGTCCCCAGGGGATGTCCCTGACACTGCCCATGTCCCCAGGGGATGTCCCTGGCAGTGCCCATGTCCCCAGGGGATGTCCCTGGCAGTGCCCATGTCCCCAGAGGATGTCCCTGGCAATGACTGGAGCTGTGTCCCCAGGGGATGTCCCTGGCAGTGACTGCTGCCCGCTTTTCCGTGCATTTTCTCCCTCAGCTGTCGCAGCAGCTGCAGCCCATGGGGGATCCCCTGGGGGGGCCCTGCTGCTCCCCTTCAAAGCACAGCCCTGAACTCATTGCAGCTTTCCTGTCGGCTCCAGTGCGGACTCAGATCATCCATCAAAGGTGACTTTTGATCAGAGTCCCCTCGGGAGGGTCCTCTCAGCAGGAAACCTGATCCAGGGAGGGACAAAAGAAAGACAAGATGAGGAAATAATGATACTCTCTAAGCAGTGCCCTTCATTAATATCTTCAATAAACAAACATGTATCTGAACACGGCTCCTCTTGCACAGGCTGTTATCACTCAGCTCTATTCCACATGAAAGCACACGTGTCATAAGCCATTTCAACTCCCATCCCCAGTTAATGTATTAGCACTCATTTCATTTGCATTTTAATGGCGAGACTACACTTTTCAAATAAATGACTGCACTTTATCAAAGGATTACTTCATTTGGGCTGCGGGGCTGCTCTGCCGTGCGGGAATCGGGAGCGTGGAGGCTGCAAAAAGCCCTGCAGAGGAGACCCGCTGGGTTCAGGAGCTCCAGCCCTGCTCTTTCCAGCTCCAGCTCCGTAATGAGGGGGGAAACAGCGGCACTGGAGTGTTCTGGCTGCTCCCCCCGGGCTGCGGGGAGATGCTCATGATGTAATTTCACTCCCACATTCTGTTCGTGCATGGGAGCATCGTTCAGGGCTGGGGGTGGCCTGAGATGAACCCGTGCTCAGGAACCCCTGGGGTCTCCGTGCCCATCCCGTCCATCCCTGCCCAGCCTGTCAATCCCAGCCTGACAATCCCTGTCCATCCTGTCAATCCCTGCCCAGCCTGCAAATCCCATCCTGTCCATCCCTGCCCTGGGGCTGGGGCTGTTCCCAGCAGGTCAGAGCAGCCTCCTGTGGGGATGGAGCAGCAGCCCTGGCTCAGAGAGGGGAGAGCACCTTGGCCACCCTGTGGGCTCAGCTGGGAGGTCCTGGGGCTACAGAGACACATGAGAGACACAAAAATAAAATGAACCTTTGCTTCAAGAGGCAGAAAGGCATCCCGAGCTGCTCATGGGTTGCTAAATCTTTGGGCAGCAAATAGAGGAGGAGAAAAGCAGGAAAAGGAGATGGAGTTTGTGTATGAGAGGCTCTGGAGCAGCCCTGCATC
Organism: Pycnonotus jocosus; assembly: GCA_013400435.1. Taxonomy (NCBI): domain Eukaryota; kingdom Metazoa; phylum Chordata; class Aves; order Passeriformes; family Pycnonotidae; genus Pycnonotus; species Pycnonotus jocosus. Next base: position 76,608 of record VWYP01027661.1, on the reverse strand, counting down.
CCCACCCTCCCAGGGAGAACGGGCAGGAGGGGTCTGGTGTTGCCACCTGCCCTGTCCCAACGTGGAACATCACCAGGACATGGAAGGGGGGCTCTGCAGCCCCTCTGGGGGCCCAGTTTGGCTGCTGGGCTCAGCTGGGGGGTGCTGGGTGTGGGAGCAGGCCCAGGGGGATCTGGGGATGAGGGAGCTGTGCAATGGCAGCACTGGGAGAGAGCGGCTGGAAGGATCCACGGGGCTCCTGCACAAGGCTGAGCTCTGCAGGGCGGGTGGGTGTGGGGGGATTTGCCTGGGAAGGAGTGGAAATCCATGAGCCAGGGCAGGATGGCCCCGAGGGCTTTCCTGGCTGGTGTTTTACTTTTCCTGGCTGGTGTTTTACTCTGAAGCATTTTCCTTGAGTGCTGGGAGAGTTTGGAGGTGGTGGAGGTGTCCCCAGGTGCTCCTTTGCTCTCACATTGAACACCTGGCTGAGTCAGAGCTGCTCCCAGGGAAATGTGCTCTAAAGTTGCACAGGTTTGGTTCTTGCTGTGTGCAAAGGTTTCTGTGGCTGAAAGGAAAATCTGTACCACCAGACTTTAAATTTCTTCCTTTCCTGTGGCTGTAATTCCATTTATGAGCTTCTGCTTGCTGGAGAAAGCTGGTTGATATTGCCCCAGTGACTGGGGAAGGCAATCAAACTGTCCTTAAACATCAGCAAGTTTTATTTTAAAACTTAACTCAATCTTCAGCTTGATTGGAATAGCAGTGAGGTGTCAGATTGCATTTGTTGATAGGAATGCTGTTGTGGCAAATACTGTAGAAAGGAAAAAAGAGTCAGTGGATTAAACACTGCATTGAGTGGGGCAGGGTAATTCAGGGATCTCAAGCCATGATTTGTAAGCCAGGCTGTGATAATGAGGGATGCTGGGGAGCCCAAAGCTGTGAAATGCTGATGGAGATAATAGAAATCTCTGCCAGTTTTGCTTTTTTATTTTTCCCATTTTTTTGCTCCTCTGCTCCAAAGCAGCCCTGGGCTGCCAAGGAGCCCCCAGGCACTGCCTGCACCGGGGCTGCAGCCTGGGGGAATCTGGGGCTCTGCCCAGCTGCTCAGTGACTGGAAATGCTTCATCCCAGCAGGGGTGTCCGAGCTGGCAGAGGTTCTGCAGCCCTGGAGGTAGAGGATGCTGGATGGGAGGTGGAGGATGCTGGATGGGAGCAGCAGATGCTGGATGGGAGGTGGAGGATGCTGGATGGGAGCTGGAGGATGCTGCCCTGGAGGTGGAAGATGCTGGATGGGAGCAGCAGATGCTGGATGGGAGCAGCAGATGCTCCTGGAGATGCTCCAGGCTCCAGCAGGGGCTCTGGCTGTGCCAAGGGATTTCCCTTCCTCGTGCCCTGTGCTGGCACCCAAGGCTGCACTGCAGGGAGCACTGAGGGACCTGTGGGGTTAAACTGCAGCTGGATTTCATATTTTGAACCTTTCAGGGCTTTTCCTGCTGGGATTTTTCCAGGCTGCCCTTCAGGACTGGTCTCCTCTGGAAGCTGGGGCACAGCAGATCCCCATCCAGAGTTCCTGGGTGGCTTTTTGGAGACTCCACAGAGTGCCAGGGGGGTTGCAGTGCCTTTGGGGTGTCACCTGTCCCTCTCCTCTGTCACACAGCAGCTGAAGTCAGCCCAGGCCAGCCGTGCTCAGCCTTGCAGTGCTCAGCTCTGGGAACGGCTGTGCTGGGAGAAAGGAATTGCAGAGCAATGAGTGCGTGGGTGTGCCTGGATTGTCATTAAGATAAAACCATTGCACCGCTTTTGCAGCCCCCAAAATCAAGGCTGCAGATGATAAAACAGCAGCGGTGCCACGAACCTTTTTCAAGCAGGGTTTTATTCCTAACCCAGGCTGGGTTGGAGCAGTTGTGCTCCAAACCCTCCCATTCCAGGGAAGGAGAGAGTTTAATGCGCTGCCTTATGGGGCTTTCTGTGCATCCTTAATGGCTCAGCGTTCAGCGCCTCTGTGCTTTGCAGGGCCCTGGAGATGAAAGAGCCAATATTCCTTCAAAGGTTATTTCCAACACAGGAGTCGTTAAGAAAGCGTCTGCACACAAATGACAAATTATTGTAATCTGAACAAAGAGCAGGAAAGATCCCCCCAGTTGGAAACTTGAAAGAAACCGGGGACAAAGATGTAAAGATGGATTAAAAAAGGAGCTCTGATGTTCCCACAGGCAGCACCGGGGCTAAGTGCTACAAACGAGGGAGGCTTCAGAAGCAAACTGGGAGCTGAATGGCCACGATCTCCTCCTCCTCCTCCCGGGAGCTGCAGTGCAGCACTGCCGGGGCTGGGAGCTCCCAGGGCTCTCAGCTCCAGTGGGAATTCTGGAGTTCCCATCCCAGTTCACACTCCAGTGCTCCTGGGGCTGATCCTGCCCGCCCTGGCAGGGAGCACGGGGCTGGTCCTGTCTCTGCTGTGAAATCAGAGGGAAAATATTCCTGCATTTCTTTCCTAATCTCACTTTATCAGCCTGGCTCAGCGCTTTGGCTGCTCTGGTGGGAAGAACACTGGGGCAGGAGCTGCTTTCCAGCCTGGCTCTGTGGGGTGACAGAGCACAGGGCTCTTTTCTGGCCCCAGAATCTGCAAGTGTCCTTCTGCTCCTGTGTGAGAACTCCCCGAGGCCCCTCTGAGCCGGGGCAGAGCAGCTCCTGCCGGGTGGGTGAGCAGGGAGGAATTCCTGCCCTCTCTGCTGTGCCTGGGGGCTGGGGGGGCTCAGGGGGCTCCTGCTGCTCACTGGATGTGTCTTTGACATTCCCCCTCCAGCCTTTGGGATTCCTCACTGGGAGTGCTTCAGGTGTGTTGGGATTCTGCACAAAAACATCACACAGGTGACCAAAAAGGAGTTGCTCCTCCTGCCCTGGTGTTCATTTCTTGGATGTATCAGAGAGTGAGCCGAGGGAACAGGCTCCTGGGAGGCTCTGCAGGGACAGAGGAGCCCAGAGGGAGAGGGCAGCAGGGACAGAGGAGGCCAGAGGGAGAGGGCAGCAGGGAACCAAGAGCCCAAAGGGAGAGGGCAGCAGGGACAGAGGAGGCCAAAGGGGGAGGGCAGCAGGGAACCAAGAGCCAGCAGGGGCAGCAGCAGAAATCCCTGCCAGCACAGCCAGGGCCACAGGAGCTCCTGGCAGCATCCACAGAGCTCCTGGCAGGGAGGTTTGGGTGTGGAATTGCAGCCCAAGCTCCCAGGTGTGCTCAGGGTGAGTGTGAGTGCTGGGTTTGGATCAGAGTTGCACCAGGCTGGCCTGGCCCTTTGTCTGGGGTTAATCAAAGCCTCTGCTGGGTTTCAGCCTGGCAGCAGCAGCTCTGCCTGGGCAGGTTTGCCTTGGCTTTGGCTTCCCTGCAGCCCTCTGCTCGTGGATGGGAAATCAGAGCTGGGGTGAGCTCAGGGAGGGGCTGGATCTCATTGGTGCTGTGGTGTTGTTTGTTTGGGGTGGTGTGTGACGAGGTCATCCCATCCCATAATAGCAGGAATTTCATATTTCCTGACTCTCACTGGGGATGGTGGGAGGAAGAGGTGCAGGGATTGCTGCAGGGTGTGCAGGGGATGGATGGTGCCATGCAGACACAACTGGCCATGCAATGCTGCCCCTCACAGCTGGGGAAGCTCCTGTTAAATCAGATAAAGCTTCCATCACATTCTGGATCCAAGAACTGCCAGAAAGCAGGGCAGGGAGGTTGCTTATTAAATAGGCATAAAGTACTTGGAGAGTGATTAGTGCCTTTCTGGTCTGGTCCCAGAGTGGCTCTGCAGTGATAAATGAAGTCCCTGCTGGGAATGACAATATCCATTTGGGGCCATTTGTGCTCCATTTATAGTGCCACCATGGATCCCTGCTGCTGCTGGAGCCTCCCTGAGGAGGAGGGGGGTCCATGGAGGTTCCCTGTGCCCTGGGCAGATTCCTGCCAGGTTTTTGGGTGCTGCTTTTCCTCCAGGCCAGCTGCCCCTCACCGTGGTCTGGTGAAATGTTTTGTGCAGGCCTGGCTGGGATGTTTGGCTGGAATTCAGAGAGCCCAGATCAGCTGCCCTGGCTCACAGAGGTTTCCCTGCTGCCCCTGCCTTTGAGGATTGAGCTCATGGTCTCTGAAACAACCAGCAGGGAAGGAAAAGGCAGAACCCAGACCCTCAGCAGCACCTGTAGCAAACAACAAGAACATTCTCAAAGTTACATTGCAGCTTAATTAAAGGGGGAGAGGCCTGTCAGACTTAATTTATTTTTAAAAGCCCCATCAAATTTAATTTGTGAGAGCAGCTCTTCCATCTGCTTCCAGGCATTATCTCTGGAGTTCAGGAGAAAAACATATGTCTTGTGGTTAATAAGAATTTGTTTTAATGGATCATATGACCGGGTGATTAATAACTGCTCAGCTCTGATTGTTCTCATTATAAGGAGAACACACAACCCCTCTGCCCAGCCCCAACCTATTGAGAAAAGAGATCATAAAACGGGAGATGAAAAATTCCTGTGCTGGAGATGAAAGCAAATGGATCAAGGACTTGGCTGCACGGGGCTGTGCAGGGAAAGCAGCTTCCTATGGTTCTCATTATTCCTCTTCTGGGATTGTGTATCAGATCATCAAATGTGCTGCGAGCAGGGCGCTCCGGTTCGCGGTCAGCCCTGTAACCTGACCCGGCTGCCAGAGCCTGTGGTGGCATTCGGGGGTCCTGAGCAAACCCCTCCTCTCCACAATCCCTTCTGCAGCTTTGGGCACAGCCCCACAACCCCTCCAGAAACACATCCACGAGGAAATGTCCCCATTGCACGGCACAGTGACCTCTCCAGAATTTCCCCCTTCCCTGGCTCTCTCCTGGGTTTAACCCCGTGTCCCTGTCCCAAGCCAAAGCTCAGCACCTCGGGGGAATTGCACCACGTTCCCAGGAGAGCAGCGGGGTGAGAACACGACCCTCCTGTGTGGGGACCAGCTCAGTTCCTACAACAGCCAAATCCAGAGCAATCCACACCCTTTGCTCCCCTGGCAGCTCCTCCTGTTGGGAGCTTGGCAGGTATTCAGCCCGGGGACTGCAGAGGAAATTCCACGTACAGAAAGAGCCCGGTGATTCGGTTATCATCATCCCCACTCCTCATTCGCCCTGCTCTCCACGAGGGATTGCAAGAGAGAAATTTCTTTGGCCGTTTGTAAAGGCAGGGGTTGAAATGTGCCTGCGGGCAGGAAATAAAGAGGCATTCTCGGCCCGGAGCCCCCGGGGATGGCAGCAGCTCAGGCACGGGGTCCCAGGAGCCATAAAGCAACACAAACACCGACAGGGACCCGCTGTCACTCGGGCTCTGCTTTGCTTTCGCAGCGTTAACCTCACGTTAACCTTCAGAGCAGGAGGTCAGGGAAAGGCTGCAGCCTCAGATGCTGGAGAAAGGAGCTTTGCCCGTCTGGAATGAGCGGCCCTGCACAACCTGCAGAGTGAGCCTCGAATAATAATAATAATAAAGAAGAAATTGCTCCCAGAATAATGTTTCCATTTCAGTGAAGAATTCTCATCCAATTTATGTGCAGACGGAAAAAGCGAGAGGTGTTTCAGAGCAGGGAATAAAATCAATGTTCCCCCCCAGTGCAAAGGGGAAAATTATATTGTTCTCTGTTTTTTTAGAGCATTCACCTTGCCCTTCCTGTCTCCACGGCCATGTGCTTGTGCAATCCTCTAATAACTCCCTTTTAGCTCCTGCTGCTCAGAATTATCCTCTGCCCCGAGATCTTCCCTTCAAACAGAGCTGTGGGAGAACGTAGGCACCAGCAATGAAGTGCTGAGGCTCTGATGTGGCCACGAGAGCTTTGTAGAGCAGCATAAAAATAATCAATGTTCCACAATGGCACCCATGAAAACGGGGAGAGAGGGAAAACCATCATGTGCACACAGAATATTCCAGTGTCAGCTTGGTGCTTCCCATAAGGGACAGAGGGATGGGCCAGCTGGATCAAACTGGGAACGTCTCTGCCCAGCTGCACCCACTCATCTGCTCAGCAATATCAGCTGGGATTTCTGCTGAATCCCTGCAGTGCCACCAGGGTGAGAGGGGAGAGAGAGGCAGCAAAAGGGGCAGAGTGCTGGAGAGGGGCCAGGCTGTGCTGAGGGGCTGGGCAGGGTCCTCTGGCACCCAGCAGTGTAACCCCAGGTGCACTGGGGCACCTTTCTGTGCCACCCTTTTGCAGGACACCAGCCCTCGTGCACTGCTGAAGATCCTCTGCAAGGATTAAGCTGATATGGAGGTGTAAACTGTATTATTTATTATTAAACCACAGCTTCTTTGGGACCCTTAAGTGTGAGAAACTGAAAAATTTGTCTTCAGGGAGACTCTTTCACAGAGGGGGAAAAATGGATGATTTTGTTTGTTAATTTTTTTTTCTTGTAGAACAGATTTTTCATGTTTAAAATAAATCTCCTGGACAAACATGGGCACAGCCAAAAGTCCTGCAGGACGAAGGTTTCTGGAGCATGGAGAGGATGTGGAGGCTGCCTTGGGCTGTGTCTCCCTTTGGGCTGTCAGTTTGATGAGCCCTGCTGCCCCCGTTCCTGGTGGGGTTCAGGGCTCCTGTTCAGTGCCCTCCCCCAGGCAGGGTGGGCTCAGGGGCTGAGGGATGTGTTTGTGTCCAGGGCAGCAGCAGGTGCTGGTCAGCAGGTGCTGGTCAGCAGGTGCTGGTCAGCAGGTGCTGGTCAGCAGCAATCCTGTGCTTGGACCCAGCTCTGCCCTGGATCTCTTCCCCCTGACTGTGGGGAATCCCCACTCACCAAAATTCCACAGCTCTGTGCATGGATCCCCCTTTCTGAGGGGACACAGCCACGTCCATCCTCCAAATTCCCTCTGAGATCCAGTGCCAGATAACAACTAAACACAAAATGTAGATCTGTTTGGGGAAGGCAGTTTATTGTAAATGAAATATTTAAAAGAAGGTGATGAGTTTAATTATCCCAGGGAAGATAGGTTTTGTTGTTATTTAAAGTTGTGTTTGGACTCATTTCCAAATTTCTTTTTGGGTTTGGTTTTCATTTTATATTCCACTTGCAAAAGTGAGGAGAGTTAAAAAGGAAAAAAGAGGAAAGTGTTCTTGGGTATTTTTCCAGTCCTTGAAAGAGAGATAACTTTAAAGAGGATGAAAAAGAAGGAAGAAAGAAAGGACTGAAAAGGCAGAATCCTTCCAGATTTGGGGAACAACCCCAAAATGACACCTTTCAAAGTGAACATTTATCATTTTGTTTCATTTTGAAAGTTTTCATTAGAAAAAGAATTCAACCAAATCAACTACGTTTGTGGAAACTCCTGGGTTCCCTTGGAAACCCCTTTTATTTTTCATGGCTGGAACTTTATGAAGAAAATTGTAACCACGTCGTAGCTGCTGAACTGCCTGGGGTTTATGAAGCACGTTAATCAATCACCTCGTCCTGCAGGTGCAGAATTTTATAAAAAGCAATTAGGAGGAGGTGGAGTGATGCCAGCCTCAATCCCCTCTCACCCCCAGAGCCTGGAGTCAGCATCTTCCCAAAGCCCTCCGAGCTCCACAAATCCCTGCATCTGCATTTCTGAGCCCCACCCAGGAGCATCCCGGCTCCTCCAGCTCCTGCTCCTGCTCCTGCTGCTCCCAGTGCTCTGCTTGGCTCCCTTGGAGCTTTTTCCTGCCCTGGCACTGGGAGGATCCACACCTGGCCATGGGCTGCAGGGATTCCCCGAGCACTCCTGTCACTGAAAATGGCTCAGTAAACCCTTCTTCTCCCTTTCTCGAATGGTGATGACATTTTGGCAATGGAAAATCCTTCACCTGATTGTTTCAGGTTAACCCCACCCCTGCCTGGGGGCAGCTTCTCCTCCCCCCGGTGCTGCTGCAAGGGAGGATCAGTTCAGGGGGAGTTTTGAAGGAGAGCTTTGGTCAGAGCAGCCCCTGTGTTCCCACCCCTCACCTGATGTTTACACCCTGCAAAAGCTTCCAAAAACCGCCCTGGAGCCAGAGCCCCTCCCCAGCCCTGCCCGTGCTGCCCATGGACACGCTCTGTCCTGGAGCCTGGATTTGGGCCTGTCCATGGACACCTCCTACCAACAGCGAGAAACACCTGGAAATGTGGGTGCTGCACGTGCCAACAGCTCAGGGTCACCCCTGTTCCAATCTGGTGGCCACTGAGGCTCCCCAGAGCCCAGAGCTGCTTGTGCCACCCTTCAAAGGGGGATTTGGGTCAGCAGCTTCATGGGGGAAGAGGAAGGAGCAGAATTCAAGGCCTTGGGCTGGTGTCACTTGTTGTTAATGCAGCGACTTCTCTGGGGGTTTAGAGCAGAACAATCTCTGCCCTCCTGGGATGCTCCTGGGATGCTCCTGGGATGCTCTGGGATGCTCTGGGATGTTCTGAGATGCTCTGGGATGCTCCAGGGATGCTCTGCTGCTCTCTGTGCTCTGAGGGAGCAAAGCCCAGCCCCTCTCCCGGTGATGTTATCCCTGAACCATCTCCATGCTGGGAATAATGAACTGTCAGCCGAGCTGCTCCTGCTGCTGCCGCCCCCTGTTGCCAGACAGGGTTCGAGGGGCTCGGATCCGGTGCAGAATCACCGAGGAAGGAAGAGCTGATGTGACACATGAATTTATTACTTAGTCCAGTTTACAGGAGGTCAGGAAGAAAATAACAACGAGATGCAGAGTTTGAGTGTTATGCCGGGCTGTTAAATCTCAATAAATTCTGCTGGTGACTCTGTGTGATGGACAGGTTTATCTCCATCAGACTCTTTTGTTGCTTCCAGATGAATTTAACCAGCACCAATCCAAAACTTTCCTCCCTTTAATAAACATCAATAACTCCACACGAGCTCCCCTCCGTATCACCTGGCAGCCCAGGCTGCAGTTTTACTGGGGAAATGGAATTCTCAAGGTGCAATATTATGGCCAGACTGGAGAAATACCTTGCATTTCCTTGAATTGTCTGGGAACACGCATGGAACAATTCCCAGCCCACTCCTCAAAGGTTTTACAACATCGAGAGGCCTCCATAAATTTCAAGCAGCCAGGAAAATATTAAAGGAATTCCCCCTCTTTTAAAAAGGAGAGGGGGAAAAGAGAGAGAGGAGGGCAAAAGCAAACTCGTAAGAAAGCATCAAAGGGGATATGAGGAATAAATGGAAGGTGATTCCAGTGGGATGGGGGAGACTCAGGGGAGGCTGGGGGTGCTCTGGGGCTGCCCTGTGGGGTTGGGGCTGCTGAGGACACAAACCCCCCCCATGGGCACCGTGTGGGCCCCAGCTCGGGGTCACTCAGCTGCAGCCCACGGTGTGTGGGGTCTCTCCTGCTCCAGCCCGTGGGATTTCTGAATAACAGCAACCAGCAGCAAAGATCCCCCCGTGGTTTCCTCCTGTCTTATTCCATCTGATTGAATAAATACCAACACATTTGCAAGGAGCCGGGTAGTCATATCGAATTAGCCACAAGAAGACAAATATTCTGCATTTTTTGCCTTTCAAGGCTCCCAGAACATCCTACAATTATTAATTCCTCTGCTTCCTGACGATCCTGCAGGGATATCAGATGGCCTTGGGCAGGGGCTGGAGCCCTGAGGGTGGCAGGGCTGGCTCAGCACGCTGTGTGGCAGGGCTGGAAATGCAGAGCAGAACCCTGGCCCCGCTGTTCCTGCTGCAGCCTCTCCTCCTGGAGCTCAGCGAGCCTGGAAAAGTTTCTGCTCAGGGAAGCGAGCCCGGCTTTCAAAGGCTCCGTGCAAAGGCAGATCGGTGGGGTGGGGAAGGCACTTTAAACACGATGGCAAACACCTCGGCCCAGCCCCTCCCAAGGGAAAGCTGCGAGGAAGGGATTGGAGTGATGCGTGCTTTTATCAAAGCTGCTCCCTGCTCTGAGCCCGCGGGAGGGAAGGGGTTAATGGGGGAAGTGGGCATGAACAGAAAGATCAAATGCATCAGGTACCAGGCAGAGGGATAAAAACTGTTCCTGGGACTGGCAATAAATGTAAAGTGCTGCTCTCCCGTTTCAGATATTGGATGAATTGCCTCTGAACGTACTGGGGGCTCTGCAGTCCTGGGGAGGGGGTGGATGAGCCGAAATCTGCTCAAAACATTTCAGGAGCTCTGACCAAAGAACCTGGAAAAGCCTTCCCAGCTCCTCCCTGCCTCTGGCAGGGCAAATAAAAAGGTTCAGGGATTTATAAATATATTTTTGTACTGTGGGAAAAACAATCAAACAAACAGGAAAAAAAACACCATTGGAGGAGTGCTTGGGTTGATGAGCATGGAATATGGGGAGAGGTGCAACAGGGAAATTCTGTTTGATGCTGCAGAAGGGAAGCAGGGTTTATTTCCTTTCTGTCCATGACTGAAAATGGCTTTTGAAGAATTGAGATCAGTGGGATTTTTCCAATCTCGTGTCTCCAAAGAACTCTTTCCTAGTGGTGGGAGTGGTGGGCACTGATCTTTTCTCTCTGTGTGACAGGGACAGGACCCAAGCAGCAGCTGGAGCTGGGTCAGGAGGAATTTAGGTTGGATTTTAGGGAGAGGTTCTTCCCCAGAGGGTGCTGGCACTGCCCAGGCTCCCAGGGAATGGGCACAGCCCCAGAGCTCCAAAAGGGGTCGGACAGTGCTCCAGAGCTGCCCAGGGGGGGATTGTTGGGGGCTCTGTGTGGGGCAGGGGCTGCACTGGGTGATCCCTGTGGGTCCTTCCAGCCCAGGATATTCTGTAATTCCGTGATTCCAGGGCTCTGCCAGCACATGTGCAGATGTTCCTCTGCATGGGAGTGCCCTCCCGCTCCTCTCTCCAGGGCTGCCTTTCTCCAGATGCAAAACATATTGGGGAAATATTTTCAAATCAGCACCTCAGCCCATTGCAGAGCAGGGCTTTGAAGTTTGTGTTTCTGGAGCAGCTCTGCTCTGCCCCACTGGGACACTGCACATCCCGGGACACCAGAGAGCCCAGAAAGAACAATTCCTGCAGCCTTTTGACACAGCTCAAAGCCCCATTTCATGTGAAAGAACAAGAGCTCAGGGGCCTTGGCCTTCTGCCTCCCTGCAGCTGCTGGGACCGAGTCTCAAACCCTAAAATGTACCAAGGACAGGCAGCCCTGCAGGGCTCTGGTACCAAGTTGATTTTTCCCACCTTTGGGACAAAAAAGTCTTTTGGATGCTCCAGGCTTCATTTTTCCTCCTTTCCAGCTCTCCTAAAGTGCAGAACAGGTCCAGGAGGGTCCCACACGCTCCTCCTTAGAGCCATACCGTGGTGCCACAGCAGGATAAAGGGTGTGGATCTGTCTGAGATTTGGAGATCTGTCAGCAAACCTTGGCAGCTGCTCCCCCTGGGCCACCCTGCCCTGCCTGGCCCTGGGCTCCACACCACGAGCAGGGGGTGGGAAAACCCAGGAGCAAAGGCAAAGCCACGCCTGGGAATCCTCGGGGTGGGATTCTGGGACAATCCCCCCATCCCAGCTGCTCCTGCTGAGCCCTGGGCTGGCTCTGCACGAGGCAGGAATCAAAGCCATGGCCAAGGGGAAGGGAATGAAGGAGGAGTGGGGAGAGCAGCACCCCGGGCTGTGCAGGGCTGCCAGGCTGTAAATCCCCCAAAGCTCTGCCAGGCTCAGACACAGAGAGCAGAAGGGCCCTAAGCCTGTGCTTACACACTCCAGAGGGGGCAGCTGGTACCATTAATCTGCTGCCCTTTCTGAATCTTTAGGTGAAGCCTCTGAGTAAATGAGGAAAGGTGAGGAAAGGTGAGGAAAGGTCTTTGTGGTCCTTTCCTCCCTCCATCCCGATGGGCTCCTCATCCTGGAGGAAAGGAGAGCAGCCCCAGCTGCAGCAGCTCTGCCTGGATCTGGGTTTGCTTCTTGCCAGTGGAAAGCAGTGCAAGAAGCCACGAACCTCCTGCCCTCGGCTTGTCCTTCCAGCTTAATGCACCCAGAGCCGGCAGGGTCCCACTGCCTCACCCAGCAGGATCCCACTGCCTCACCCAGCAGGATCCCACTGCCTCACCCAGCAGGGTCTCACTGCCTCACCCAGCAGGATCTCATCTCAAATACCTCAAATGCCAAAGAATAATGTCAGTTATTAATATTGAAAACATTACTAAATAATATAAATGGGAATGGGTTTCTGTCACTGATCCAGGATGAGGAGGATGCAGCAGCAATTCTCCCTTCTCTGCCACAAGCAGTGCTGACCCCAGCCTGCCATTTGTCCCTCTCCTGGTGGCTCTAAGGTCCTCCACAGAAGGGCAAATCAGCTGCCAGAGCCCATTTTGGACTTTCATACCCCTACAAAGTCAGAGTCTCCCAATTAGCAGAAGGATTTCACCTTACCTGGGTCTGTTTTCCCGAAGGAAAAACCAAGCAGGAGGTGGTTAATTGGGACATTTACAAACCCCCCATGCAGGCACTCAAATCATGGAAGAGTTTTGAAAACAATTATGGATCTTCAGTGCCTGAGCCACGTGGGGAGGAAGGGGAAAAAAAAAGGAAAAAAAAGACCTCACGTGGTCTGAAATCCACCTGAGCCCCTCAAGTGCGCCAGCATTTTCCCACCCCTTCTGCTTGCTCATGTATCAGCAGGTGAATCAGGCTCATACCCCAGTAATATCCCAGTAATATCCCAGTAACATCCCAGTAATATCTCAGTAATGTCTCAGTAATATCTCAGTAATATCTCAGTCAATTGGTAAACAGCCGTGGTGTTGTGCAGGCTGCAGGACCCCCTATCCCAGATCCCACTGGATTTTCCTCCTTGCTCCCTCCTTTCCTGTCAGAGGGGTCCTTTGCCCTTGCTGGCTCTCTGTGCCCCCCAGAGCCCCCCGAGGTGCCCAGGTGGGGAGTGTGGGCAGTGAGGCACAGCCACCTTTGTGCGGGTCCTGTCACAGGGCCCCTCTGTGTCACAGAGCGTTCCACCTCCGCTCCTGCAGCCTCGTTACCGTGCCAGCAATAATAGCGGCTAATTAAGCACAATGAAGGCAGAGGGAGCGTGATGGTTACAGGATAGAGAACTTATTCGGAGGGAGGCAATAAATTACTGAATGCTGAGTCCTGAATGCTGGAAAAGATGTGGTCAAAAGGAGCCGACGCTGGAAACTTGTTTTTCTGTTTGACAAATTGGCCGGCTTGGGTTGGCATTTATGTCAGCTTGGGTTGGTATTTGTTTCAGCTCGGGATGGGATTTATTTCAGTTCAGGATGGATTTATTTCAGTTCAGGATGGGATTTATTTCAGTTCAGGATGGTGTTTGTTTCAGCTCAGGTTGGCGTTTGTTTCAGCTGGGCTTGGTGTTTGTTTGTGCATTGTCTCAACAGATTTATATTTTTTCACTCCTTTTAGTGAACTGAGGGCATCGGTTCAGGGGCATTCAGGGGCAGAGGTGCCCATCAGTGTGGAGATGCCCGGGGGCAATGCCCTGCCCGGCCCCGTGCCCGCGGCTGATTTTGGGTTTTAGCCCCACGTTATTGCCGGGTTTCCTGCCGGTTCCTGCCGGGTCCCTGCCAGGTTATTCCCGGGTTATTCCCGGGTTACTGCCAGGTTATTCCCGGGTTATTCCCGGGTTCTTATCTCCGGGTTATCCCCGGGTTATTCCCGGCTCCTTGCCGGGCTCTAGCCGGTTCTTGCCGGGTCCCTGCCAGGTTATTCCCAGGTTATTCCCGGGTCCCTGCCAGATTATTCCCGGGTTATTCCCGGGTCCTTCCCGGTTGTTGCCGGGTTACTGCCAGGTTATTCCCGGGTTATCCCCGGGTTATTCCCGGCTCCTTGCCGGGCTCTAGCCGGTTCTGGCCGGGTCCCTGCCAGGTTATTCCCGGGTTATTCTCGGGTTACTGCCAGGTTATTCCCGGGTTATTCCCGGGTCCTTCCCGGGTTCTTGCCGGGTCCCTGCCAGGTTATTCCCAGGTTATTCCCGGGTCCCTGCCAGATTATTCCCGGGTTATTCCCGGGTCCTTGCCGGTTGTTGCCGGGTTACTGCCAGGTTATTCCCGGGTTATTCCCGGGTTATTCCCGGGTCCTTGCCCAGCCCTGCTCGGGAGCTCCCCAAGCCCTGCCCCGCACAGAGCAGAGGCAGAAGATGCCAGAATGTCACTGAGGTCACCGTGCGAGTCCCCGGCTGCGGATAATGAACAGTTCCTGACAAAATGAGGTGGCTGGAGCCGCCCGGAGATAAAAACCCGCCCGTCATTCTGCTGCACGAACCCATATTCCAATTTTATCTGCGCAGCGCGGCTCGCTTTTATCCCGTTTCCTGTTTGAAGGGATTTGAGCAGAATAGATAATCCTAACTTTGAACATAAATCACCGAGCTGCGCGGCTGATAGATGCTGTGCACTTTTTTATGATAATGGCTGATTGGAGGCTGGGAGGGAAAATGCCGGGGGCTTATCTCTGCGGAGCAGCGTTTGGAGGGCCGAGGGGAGGGGAGGTGGGGCCGTGCCGTGTTTGTTTGTCTGTTTGTTTGTTGGGATCTCTGAACTCCAGCAGACGCGCTCTGGGTGTCGCTGGGAACTCGGGGAGTTGGGGTCCAAGGTGAAGGTGGGTGTCCCCCTGCCCTCGGAGATAACAGAGCCCATCAGGCACGGGCTGAGCCCCAGAGGGTTCATCCCTCCCCCAGAGGGGCTTGGGGATGCCAAAGAGCCACCAAACACACTCTGTGGATTGTTACTCTTTTATTAAGAATACTTTAAAAAATAATATATAGACAGCTCCTTTTTTTCTTTTTCCCACCAAACAGATGAGAGCTCCAGAAGTGCACTTTTCCTTCTGAAGATGCAAATCCCCAGAAAGGTCATGTTCCATCCTGGTTTGGAATGTTTCTTATTTTTAAAAGATTTATTTGACTGCAATTAGCTTAAATTTCAAAGTCACTTTAAACCAGAAAGCTGGATTCTTTCTTTGCTTATAACTTCTGTCTCTCTTTTTTTTTTCTAAATTAAAAAAAAAAAAAAAAAAAAAGGAGAGGAAGAGAAAAAAACCCTAAAAATCAAAAAA
>VWYP01027661.1:39350-60511 GCA_013400435.1 Pycnonotus jocosus | reverse complement strand
TGTTTTTTTTTTTTTTTTTTTTTTTTTTTTTGGTGGTTGCAAATCCAGGCTTGGCTCTGCCCTGGTTCCAATCCTCTGGCAGCTCTCGGGGCAGGAGGTTGGGTTTGGTTCTTCTCCCACCTGTCTGGCACTGCAGCCTGAGGTGTCCCTGGGAATTTAAAGGGAATCTTTGTGAGACAAACACAACCAATTGTTCTGTGCAACTTGTGGAGCCCTTCAGCAGAGAAACCAAAGGTACAAAGAAAGGTAACTGCAGGGGTTTGATCAGCTCCTCTGGAGTGATGAGGTGGGACATTGCTCCTCTGGTTTGTGTCAGTGCTCCCCAAACCTCCACACAAGCACACAGAAGTGGTGTCTCCTCCTCCCCTGTAGGATGAAGAGACCATTTGATCCTATAGATAGAAGTGGTAATTGACTGTATTTAAAGATTAACTCAGCGTAATGTCTTCTGAAAAGAAAAATGTTATTAAGAAAGTTGTCAATCATAGAGCTGATGCCTTTTTTAATACAGCCTGAAAGTGTTATAATTTTAATACCCCAGAGGCCAAAGCAAATTATCAAGCTGAAATTAGAGATTAGCAATTTTCAATTGCGCTCTCATCTCTTACATTTCACCTTCCACCTTCGTCTGCAGGAAGGAATGGAGGGAAAACACTGCTGCATCTTGCTCTCCTGGGGGCTCTGGAAGCAGGGCTCCAGCACCACTGGCATTTGAAATCTCTTCCCATGAAAGATGGGCCTGGTGCTGTAAAAGGGAGGTCAGTGCCTTTGTGTTCTGCTCTTTCCTTCACAGGCAGGAGATGAGCATTGTCTGGGGGAGGGACTGAGGCTGGGAGTGATTGAAAGAGGAACTGCAAACCTCACGAACCCTGGGCTGGATGGGGCAATGAAATCCTCTGCAGTGAAAACACCATGCTCCCACCATAATCTACTAAAACAGCCTCCATTTCCCTGGTGTGGGAAGGTTTTCTTCTCTTATTGCATTTAGCCTGAAATCAGAGCTCTCAAGCTGTTTGATGCTGGGCAGAGTTTATGCCTTGTGCTGTCATAATAAATGCCCCAGATCCATCATAAAAACAGTTCCTGTGACACAGGGGCCGATTGGAAACTGCAGCAGAGGTGTGGGGCACTAATGGAGATTTATTTCTTCTGCAGAGGAATTGGATTATCATCTTGTGGAGAGTTATTTCACCTTTCCCCTGCCCAGCCGAGTCAGACCAGTTACTGCCCCCCGTTGTGTGAAATGCATCAAGGCAGGGAGGAGCCCAGCCCTGCACCTGGCTGGATCCTCTGGGCAGAAGAGAGAGAATTTACAGAGCCAGTCCAGCAGCACAGCATCGGGATGGGCCAAACAGCACAACAGCCTCGGGATGGGCCAAACAGCACAACAGCCTCAGGATGGCCCTTTTATCCCAACAACAACAGCCTCGGGATGGCCCAAAGAACAACAGCCTCGGGATGGCCGAAACAACACAACATCCTCGGGATGGCCCAAACAACAACAGCCTTGGGATGGCCCTTTTACCCCAACCACACTGCATTCACACAGCTCTGACCTCCCTCAGGACCCTGCATTTATTGGGCCCTGGTTTACTGTGGCAGGATTTGCTCACTTCTCATCCAGCTCCATAATTTCTGGGTCTTTATGTGTCTGGGGGTGAGGCAGGTTATAAAATAACCTGCTTCACTCTCAAGGATATTTTTTATTGTGGTTTTTTTCAGGACGAGCAAGTCTTCCTTTTTACTGTTTGCCAGGGAACTGCAGAAATTACTTCTGTGCTGGCTCTCAGGGTGTGTAAACCAGATGTAAACACCGTGTAAAGCGGGTGTAAACCGCGCGTACAGCCCGCNCCAGGGAACTGCAGAAATTACTTCTGTGCTGGCACTCAGAGCGTGTAAGCCAGGCGTAAACCGGTTGAAGAGGGTGTAAACGCCGTGTAAACCGGGTGTAAACCGCGCATACAGCCCTTGTAAAGCGGGTGTAAACCGCGCATACAGCCCGTGTAAAGCGGGTGTAAACCCCGCGCACAGCCCGTGTAAAGCGGGTGTAAACCCCGCGTCCAGCCCGTGTAAAGCGGGTGTAAACTGTGCGTATAGCCCGTGTAAAGCGGGTGTAAACCCCGCGTAGAGCCCGTGTAAAGCGGGTGTAAACCCCGCGTACAGCCCGTGTAAAGCGGGTGTAAACCCCGCGTAGAGCCCGTGTAAAGCGGGTGTAAACCCCGCGTAGAGCCCGTGTAAAGCGCTGCGGGCGCTCCGCGCTCTGTCCGTGGTGCTGAACCCGCCCGCGGGGCCGCGGCCGGAGCCGGGCGGGTCCCCCGGGAGTGTCAAAGCCGAGGGGCTCTGGAGGGGTTTGGGGGGCTCTGGCTGTCGGGGTCCGGTGCACAGAGAGCCTATGCTGTGGAAGGGGCTGCAGGAGCTGGCCCTGTGGCTCTTAGAGGTGACTCCATCCAGCCAAGGGGGAAGGGGAAAGGCAGGAGTCCAAATCCTGGTGTTGCTCAGGGATGTGAAACGCAGCTTTGTTATGGTTAAGAAAATAGAGAGGCTTTCAGCTTAAAGAGCTTCTGGCTGGAAACTCTCACTAGTGCTGAAGCACTGAACTGAAAAAAGGAAAAAGGAAGAAAATACATTTAGGCAGGTCTGGAAGCCTCTCCCCAACAGCTCAGAGTGGGGATTTGTGAGCTAAATATTTCCACTGGATAAGTGCTGGGTGTCTGCATGAGGGAGAGCGAGTGCAGGAGACGGGAAGTGTGGGTCACTGCCAGCTCCAGCGTGGGACACCCTGCAATGAATGGAACTGTTTGTTGAAGTGCTTTGCCACATTAATTGCTTGCATTAATTTTTTGGCAAGCAGGGTGTGTAGCTTGAGGCATATTTGAAACCTTTGAGCTGGGTTGTGCTGTAGAGCAGAGAGGATCCCAGGCACAAAATCAGGCAGAAAACCTTGTGACACATTTGCAGCAAATTTCAGTTGGTTTGTTTCAATGAAATTTTAAAGGATCATTTTAAGATGGTTCAAAGCATCTGGAACCTCACACGACCTCAGCACAGGTCCCTTCAGTGCTGCAGAGTTCGTGCTGCTTTGTGCTCCTGGCTGGGATAACTCCAGCACTCAGGTGTGTTCCTTGTGTGTGAGGAGAAACAGGAACCTCCTCACTGACTGCCTTGCTGTCCTTCTGCAGGGGATGGGGGTTGGTCCCCATAAATTCCTGTCCATCCTTGGCTCTGAGTTGCTCTCTGAAGGATCTTGTCTCCATTGGCAGGAGAATGATCCCACGGTGAATTTGTTCTTAAGCTCCAGTTTCAACAATTCCTCCTCACACCCTGTCCAGTCTCGGTGTCCCTGGAGTTGGTAGAGCTGGTTTCCATGCCAGGGCTGCCTTGGATTCCCTTCTTCTCAGGTACCTCTGCAAATTGTGCCTCCACTGGATGCAGCATCTTCTCAAGAAGCAGCAGCTGACCCCTCTCTGTGATCTCTTTCCTGTGTTTTATCTGACTTTGAGCCACTCAAGCCAAGATCCCTTTACTTGAGAGCATGAGGAGTCTCACCCACAAACACCACCAGCATCCTCAGGGGATTTTTAATGTCTGGGGGGATCAGCCAGTTCTGTTTGAGGGTAACAGGCACTTCCTGGCCTGCATTCAGCATTTCCATCAGGTGCTGACATTGTTACTGAGCTGCCTGGTCCTCAGGTTTTACACATCAGCAGCTGGAAGGGCTGAGATCAGGTAACCTGGGAGAAGAGGATGATGTGAATTGATCAAAATCTTGGCAAATAAGGATGGAAGTTGTTATTTCTTAGTGAGTTTACTCTCCATGGTAAACGCTGATTGTGGAGCCAAGTGTGGAAAGGGAAAGGTTTTGTAAAACATTTGAAAAGCTGCCAGGAGATCTCTGTGTGGAAAATCCTCCTCTGCCTAGAAAATACTGTGAAACAGTTTTAGCTGCTTAAGAAGCAAAATTGGAAATCTGGACTGGAGTGGCTGCAGTCAGGAGTGTGAAAACATCAACCACCTTTACAGCTAGGGAGCACAGCATTGTCCATGTGCTCTGGAGTAAATTGCATTTTAACCCACAATCAGCCTCCCCTGGATCTCCCTGAGATGATTTGGGGAGTTCAGGGGGGCTGAACATTTTCCCATTCCCGTGCACATGAATGGTACCATGGATGGGAAGTTCAAAATTTCAATCCAAGACATCTGAAAAAAAAATTTTACTTTTATTTTATTACTAAACGTTTTCAAACTGAATTCTCTGAACGATTGTAACTGAAAATGTGAATTGAAACACTGAATTTCTGTTTCAAAAGGCCAAAGCATCATTTAGCAAGGAAGGTGGTGAAATGCATCACTTCCTATGAAAAGTTCAATTTGATGATCACATTTTCCAAATTTAAAAAACCCCAAGTGATGGCAAATAAGGTCAATGTCTGCATCTGTCACACACCCAAGGCCAAGCAGGAAGATTCTAGAGAAAGATATTTTAAAACAAATGTGTGAGAAGTGCAGGTTTGCTGTGTTTTGGTTAATGGCTGGTGCTGCTGTCCTGTCACTGGGCACCACTGAAGGGTCTGGCACCACCCTCTGACACAGATGTTTGTGTGCATGTGTTGGATTTGTACATATTTGCACGCTGAGATGAAAATGAGTTTTCACTCAGCCCTTGCTGAATCAGGCCTGGCTGGAGCTGCTCCGTGGTGTTATGAGGAGTGAATATTGGCCAGAGGTGCTTACAGTGATTTGGGGTGGATTTGTCTTGGATAAACAAGGTTTATCTCCCTGTGTGAGCAAACGAGGGAAAATGCATCACACGGACCTTGTGACTTGTGTCCCCTCTCAGTCCCGCACCCCAAGGAGCACCGAGGAGTCTTTACAGGGGAAAGAAAAGGTGATTGATTGATTGATTGGTTGATTGATCAGCCCATTTCCCCAAAAGCCATCCACAAACCCTGCCTCTCCAGAGCTGTTTGTCCTGTCCGGAGCAGCTGATAATGGCCACATTTGTTTGAGTCCTGAAACCTCTTTTGCTGGTGCATGATAATGGAGTGTGTTAGTGTTCAATTAACCAAACTCATCAAACGTGCTGAGGAGAAACACAATGGGAACAAAGACCCGATCCTTTGTTGGGCACGCAGTTGTTTTTCCTGTGATCTCCTCGTAGTCCTTTGAGCAGATTTCCAGTGATACGTTAACAAATCCTTGACCAGTTAGGGCAGGTTTGTTCCTGGATGAGTAGGAAAGGCTCCCCGAGGATAACTCACAGCTGGATTCACCCTCTGCTGTCACTGCCAGGAGCAGGGGACAGACTCAACTCCTTCTGGGCAGGGTGTGGACCTTGGGGCAGAGAAATTAAACCTCAAATCAAGAGCTGAGCACAAACCCTGAGGTGTGAGGGAGGCAGAGGTGATGCCCAAATATCACAGCAGGAGAACAACTCCCCAGGGGTGGAGGCTGGTGCCCAGATCCTCTGCTCCCAGGTGCAGAAATTCATTATCCCTGGGGCACTGTGCCCCTCCTTGGCCTCCTCTGGGCTGGCAGAGCTCCAGCAAGAGTTTGGCTGCCCAGGAGTTGCCCCGAGCCCGAGGCACCTGGAGACCAGGCACAGAGACTCTGGGGAGCAGCAGGGATGCTGGTGTTAACCTGGATTAACTCCCCGGTGTGGAGCAGCTCCCAGAGCACCTTTCCAGGCAGAAATAGTCGGATTTTCTGTGGTGAGCAGCTTTGTTGGGGCACACAGAGCTGGTGGGACCAGTCCCACAGATAAAGTCAGTTTGTGCTTTAGGAAAAGGTCACACCGTGCCAGGAGAGGCGAGGTCACCCTGCTGCAGGTGATCTGTCAGTGGAGTGATCAGCTGGAGCTGAAGGGTCCAGGAGCTCCTTGGGCAGCCTGGGAAAGCACAGCTTTGCCTCTCCTGCTCCTGAACCTCCGAGGAACCTCCAGAACTGACTGGGATGCCAGAAGTGAGTGTCAGTAGACTTCTATTTATTATGCAGAGACAAATTTTATGGGTCTGCAAATAGGAAAAGGTTTAAAACCACTGCTTTAGATCAAAAGTGCTTCTAAAGAAGTTGCTTTTTTCTGCCACTAAGTGGCTCCAGATGTTGAAATATTCAACAAAATTCCTTTTCTCTTTTTTTTTTCCTTGACTCACTGAGTTTCACAAGGTCAATCTGCAGCAAAGAAATCCCAGTGCTTCCCCCCCAACTCTGAAAAGCACCCAAATGTAACATTAAATATTAACTGAGAGAAGAGCTTGATTTGTAGCTTCAGACTGTTTTGGTTTTTTCAGTTGTTTTCTGTTCCCTAGAACATGAGTTTCCTCTGCACTGGAGGGCCATGGAAGTTTCTCTGTGTCATGGGCAGGGTGAGAGCAGCTCCTGAGCTCTGGGATGGGAGCTCCAGTTCTTTATTTGCTCTCAGGAAGGGACAGGGCTCATCAGGATGCTGGTGGCCTCCATGGATATCCCAGTTTCAGCCTTTGCCCTGTCCCACCGTGTCCCTTGATGCTGCTGGATTTCTCCCCCGTTCCTTTGGTGCAGGTGGGTGACCCCAGCTGGGAGCCCAGGCTGGATTTTGGGTGACGCTCTCAGAGGTCGGTGGAATTCCCCTCTCCATTCAGGGGCACAGTGGGAGGAACAGATGGTCACCACACAGAAATGCTCCTTCCCCTCTGGGCTGCAGGAGGTGCAGCCAGCACAGCTGCACTGGGGATTGTTTGTGCCTGCATGGCTGCATCCTTCTTCAGTGCTTGGAACAAGATCAAAACTACACCAACCTCTGCAAGAACTCTCGTGTGTGAGGTATTGCCACGTCCTGGGGATGCTCCTCTGGGTCCTGGGGAAAGCCCTGCTTGGGCAGTGCTTTAAAAGCCCCTCCAAAAGTCAGATGTTCCTTTCCTGCTCCACTGGAGCACAGCCCTCCCAGCTGCCACCAAGAGCCTGTTCTTGCATTTTTCCTGTCCCCAGAATAAAGCTGCCCTGGAAGCACCACTTCCATGAATCATTTCTTTTGTCAACAACTGGCATTTTTGTCTTGGTCCAGGACATTTGCCCCCAGGTCTGTTCCCGACAGCTCTGGGTTCCTGTGTTTGCTGTCCAGTGGTCAGGGAGGTTTGGGGGTTGTTCTGGGGTGCTGCAGGCTGCAGCAGCTCTGCCAGGCAGGTTTGCAGTGCTGCTTGCCCAGCTCCCTGCACCAGGGCACCGCTGTGCTCTGCAGGCAGAGCCCGGGGAGCACACACAGCTCTGCAGGCAGAGCTGCTAAACTGCCCCAAAACCCTGCTGGAAATGATCTCCACCAGCTCCCAGCTGGCTTTGGAATCCAACATCCCATTCCTGGTTGCACTGGGTCTGGACTGTGGGTGCCAGAGCTGGAATTTGTCCTCCTGCCCCCCATCCCTGGTGAGCTGAGCCCAGGGCACAGAGGGGAGGCAGAGAGGAAGGGAGAGCCTGCTGTGAAATGTTTGCCTGCCAAGGCCTTGTGCTTTGCAGAGAGCAGAAGATCTTTTCATCTGTTCTGTTTGTGCCTTTAGTATCTGCCAGGCCCTCCGGAGAGCAGCAGTAAATGTGCTGCCTGGGGCAAGCTTTGATGGACAAATCCTTCTTTCTCTCTCTCCCCTGTGCCATTAGGAAGCCCCAAATCCTGCAAGGCAGCGCTGGCCAGCACTGAGTGATGGATCTGAGCCTCCTGGTGTGGATGTGGGTGCTTGCTGGACCCTGTGACCCCACCCCAACCAGCCAGACAAAGCTGGGGGGGCACAGGCAGGGCAGGGCTGCTGGAACTGGGGATCTGTCAGATTGGCAGGGCTGGCATGGGGGGCCTGGATCCCCCTGGCACAGGAACAGCCCATGGAGACACTCCCTGCAATCCAGGGGCTGTGGGCTGGGAAGGGATCCTCAGGGAAGGGTTCAAGGGCTGTGTCTGGATGTTCATCCAGGGGGCTTTAGGGTGGGAGGAGGTCCCAGTCCAGGGAACCTGAGGCTCCTGTCTGGAGGAGCAGGGCAGAGGGAGCTTTGGGGGCCTGGGTTCGAGCCCAGCCCGCTGTCACCTGCACCAGCACAGGTACCCACTGCACCAGCAGATGCTTCAATCCTCTTTTCCTGAGGAGCTTAGAGCCTTTGGAGATCCCAAAAATGTTTTCCTTTATGAAGCAGCACAAGTCCTACTTCTCTTGGAAACCAGGAGAAAACACAGCATGAAATGTGGAGTGGAAGTGAGATCAGCCTCGAGTTCTTGAGCTGGACAGGTCAAGTGTTTTGGGGCAGGTTGTGTTTTTTCCCAGTAAACTCCAGCCTCTGCAGCCATGTCCCAACTCACCAGGTCACTGTGGCCATTGGGTTCTTTCTTTCTGCTAGAAAGGATTTGAAGCAGCCAGGGAAATGCAAATTATTCTTTTGAGAGTCTTCTCTTTCAACACAGAAAACCAGAGGAATGGGGAACTCAGTTAAAAGAAAGTACAGAAAATGTTTAATTTTAGGTGTTAAGCAATAACATAACTTCAGAACATTTGCAGAGTTGTTTTCCTGTTGAAAAGCTGTTTTCCTCAATCACCCATACTTTATGTAATTCCAACCAGCTTTCCCTCTCAGGCAGAAAACAAACCAGGAGAAATAATATTTTCCAGCTGGAAAAATTGTTCTTACTGTTTATTCTTCATTTTCCCAGCTCCCACAGGAATACAGGGAAGCTCCAAGGCTTTCCTGGACTTTGCACACCCCCGGAGCTGTGCCCAGGTGTGCAATGGGGCTGGCACAGTGAGGTGGGGCTGGGTCCCTGAGTGCTGCCCTTTGCCTGCCCTGGCAGCCCCTGGCAGAGCTCCCTCGTGCTCCCTGTGCTGGGAGAGGGCTCAGGAGAGGAGCAGCAGACAGGGAGCAGCAGGCACAGGCACTTTGGGGCTGCAGGGGACAAGGGACAAGGCTGAGCAGGGCAGGAAAGGCAGCAAAGCTGCTCCCACAGCTCAGCCTGGGGAAATCACCGCTCAGCAGGCTGAAATCACCAGGAAACAATTCCTTTATCCTGTGCTGTTACACTGTGGAACTGTGCTGGGTCTGTTGGGGGCCAAAACTAAAAACAAAAGGGCAAATTAATGAGAGAAAACTTGAGAGTGGGAGCTGCTGGTGCCCAGGGGCAGCTGCTGCCCCAGCCCTGCCTGGCCCTGCTCTGCTCCCCAGGGGATTACCCTGGGAAATGATTGCAGGGAAATGGATTTGTCTTCTTCCCTGGAATGGCAATTCCTGCATTGTTTAACTGGAATCGTGCTCTAGGTTAAATCCCAGATTTTGGGAAAGCATTTCTAAACCTCTTCCAGCTCTTCCTTATCTGACAATAGCTCGATGAAGAGGTTTATCCTCAGAGAAGAGCTCAGAAAAATCCTGTATTCACAAAGGGCTTTTTCCCTTTGGGGAGCTCAGGAATTTCTCCTCTAAAGAATGTATCACCACATCCTTGGACCAGACTTTCATCCTGGCTCCCTGCAAATCCTGAGCTGGAATCAGCCTGCGCTGAATGTGGTGCTGCCATGGAATTTTTGAAGTGTGTGAGTGTTTCTGTGGTGTTCCTTATATGAATATATGGAGCAATTCAGCTGGAGAGCAGGCATGAGAGTAAAGACTGTGGCTCTGGATAAAACACTTGACACCAAACTCTCAGGGGCTCTCAGAGGATTAGGACAGAGACACTGGCATCAAATGTGAAGCCCCAGTAAACTGTTTCCTTTTTTTTTTCCCCCTCTTTTTCTGTGACACTAAAGAAAGGCAAAACCAAACCACAAACTAACCTTAAGGAGTGAGAAAACAAAAGAATTTTGGCTGGGTACAAAAGGGTTTATGCCAAGCCCTGTCTCAGGGTGATCCCTGTGGGGCGTTTGGAGATGCTAAAGCTGCACTGCAGGATGGTCAGTGAGCCCTTGGGTAGAAAGGTGGGAATGCAAAGTGTATTTTGTGCTCTTGATGCTTTAATCTGAGTGTCCCATGGTGTAGAATGAGCTTGTCAGAGCACCACTGAGTGCTGGCCTTGGAAGGGGCCTCACCCAAACCCCTGCCCAGAGCAGGTGACACAGGAACACATCCAGGTGGATTGGGACGTCTCCAGAGAGGTAAACTCCACACCCTGCCTGGGCAGCTGTTCCAGTGCACTGGCCACCCTCCATGGAAAGTTCTTATTCATATTGAGGTGGAGTTTCAGGTGTTTTGGTTCATGGCCATTGCTCTTTGACCTCCATCTCTGCCTGCAGGTTCCTGAAGGGAAAAGCCATGGAGTTGGCTCATGAATTCCTCTTGGCCCAGCGTGGCCTGGAGCAGCAGCTGCAGCTCTGTCCTGGGGGAGGAGAGGGGTGAGCTGTGACTCTCCAGGGGGTGTGCACAGGACAAGGATGGAATTGAGGCTTTCTCCCTCCAGTGTGTGCCCCAGCCCTGTGGGCCCTCACTCCATCTCCCCTCCTGGGGCTCGGGGAGGGCTCCAGCAGCTGTGGGTGTCTCTTGGTGATGCCGGCTCTGGGGTGATGGGGATGGACACACGCTGCCCCAGGGCACTGCCCCAGACAGGGCGGGCACTCTGTGCTGGCAGAGGTGTCTGGGATCGTCTCCAGAGAGGTAAACTCCGGCTGACGTGTGGCAGCTGAGAAGGGTCAAATGAGGATTCCTGCCCTGAGGTTCCCCTTCCCCGGGGCCTCTCTGTGTCACCCTCAAACAACGACCACCTCTGGTGCTGCAGTGCTGTGTGTGGATGGATCTACGGCAGCCTTGTGTCTTCCAACAGTTAAAGAAAAAACTTGAGGAAGGAAAGATGAAAGCTTCATTCCCACCTTGAGAGCTGCCCCAACCTGCCTGCCCTGCACCAGAGGCATCATCCCTGCTGTCCAGGGGAAAGGCTGGCTCCCTGTCAGAATTCCTGCCTGCAGAGCTGGGAGTGGATCCTGTGCCATTAAAAGCAGGGAGTTTGCCTGTTCACTTCGCTGGGAGCTGGTTCAGCCCTGAAACTCCCGATGATGGGAGGGAGTGGGTGAATCTCCTGCAAAAACACCTTTGCTCTGACCTGTGCAGGGGAATTACTAACGCTGGGTTTGCAACACTTGGGCTGGATAACTGCCCTCAAATTCCATTAGAACTACAGACTTCATGGAGTTCTTTAGGATGTCTGGAGAGACTTTCATAAATTCTTGCCACCTACAAAAGGATGGACAAAACCCCCAACGATATTAGTGAAATTTTAGTTTGAATAACTCAAAATTATTTAGGCTTTTGTTTAAAACTTTCCTCAAAACACAGATGTGAGAGTGTCCTTCAGTACAAATGATCCCTCTGGGTCTCTAGGGAAGAAAACAGAAGTGGGCTCTGCAAGGTTTCTGACCCAGGAAGCTGCCTGTGCCAGAGCTCTGGGGTTGTTTTCCCAGTGCTTTAGGAGTGACCTTGATCAAGACATCTCATCTCTGTGCTCTCCCCCGGCTGGGAACAGCACGTTCATCCTCCCACAGAGCAGGGGACTGATGGGAGGGATCAGTTCTCAGGCAGGAAATGCTCTCTGGAATCTCAGCATTACTCTTTTGCCCTCTTTTCCTGGTTTTAAATTCATCTTTCTGTCAAACGACACCCTTGAAGGGAGGGAGAGTCAGTGCAAGGGCTTTTGGCTGCTGGGTTCAGTCTCAGCCCCCCATCCCTGTGGTGCCTGCAAGGAGAAACCCCCAAAAATGATGCAGACCGAGGAGGTTCCCCTGAACCCGTGGGTTCAGTCTGGGAGTGATGCAAACCAAACTCCCAAGTGCTCTGCAGGCTCTGAAGGGTCTCAGCAGGCTGGAGACACCAGCAGAGTGGAACCTTTGGAATTCAACAATGGGGCAAATGCAGGGTCCTGCAGCTGGGGAGGAACAACCACAGGCACGGCACAGACCCGGGGTGACCTGCACGAGCAGCTCCGTGGAGAAGGAAAGGACCTGGGGGTGCTGGGGACAGCGAGGTGACACTGCCCAGCAGGGTCCTGGGGACAGCGAGGTGACACTGCCCAGCAGGATCCTGGGGACAGCGAGGTGACACTGCCCAGCAGGATCCTGGGGACAGCGAGGTGTCCCTGGTGTCCCTGCCCAGCAGAGTCCTGGGGACAGCGAGGTGACACTGCCCAGCAGAGTCCTGGGGACAACGAGGTGTCCCTGGTGTCCCTGCCCAGCAGAGTCCTGGGGACAGCGAGGTGTCCCTGGTGTCCCTGCCCAGCAGGGTCCTGGGGCAGGAGCAGCAGTGGGAGCGTGGGCTGCAGGGGGAGCCTGGGAGGGAATCCCGGGTGATCAGGGAGGTTATCCCGGGGGATCAGGGTGGGAATCCCGGGGGATCCTGGAAGGGAATCCCGGGGGATCCTGGAAGGGAATGCCGGATGATCAGGTAGGGAATGCTGGGGGATCAGGGAGGGAATCCCGGGGAATCAGGGAGGGAATCCCGTGGGATCAGGTAGGGAATGCCGGGGCGCGGCCGGGGCCGGCAGAGGGCACTCGGAGCGCGGCCAGCCCGGGGCCGGGGGCCAGCCCTCGGCGGGGCTCTCCCGCATCCTCCGCTCCATCCAGCTCAGGGCTGGGTAATATCCGCTCCCTCCTGCCTCCCTTCATCCCGGGAACAGCCCCCGAATGTTCCATTCTGTGCCCTCGGCAGCCGAGCACAGCCCTGGGCAGGAACGGATGGCAAACCACGGTCAGAAATGCGCTGTCACCAGGTGCCTTAAGCCATTGGATTCATCTGTTTGCTTGAAAATCTGCTTTCTGTTTGTTTTTATGCCAGCTTTCTGCCCCTAGCTTCTCTCCATATTACAGCTGCTGAGTCTGTGAGTTTTTGGCAGTAAAATCCAGCTCCACTCTGTCTGCAGCCTTAAATCTCCCAAGCCCCTCTTTATTCCAAATCCAGAAAGGAGAGCAGTTGCAACTAATGTGTGAGGAGTTGGGATTTTTTTTTTTTTTTCTTCTGCTTGAGGGATGGAAAATTCCCTGATGCCTCCTGAGCAGGAGGCAACTCCTGAACCACCTCCTGAACATCCTCCGTGCTTCCTTGCAGCAGGAGCCAGGAAAGGCCAGAGCCTGCAGCAGGACCCCCCAGCTTCCTGCAGCAGCTCAGCCTGGAGTGCTGGATACTCTCCGTGCTCCTCACATCAACTGTCCTGCAGGCTTAGGGTAAAAGCCAGGAATTGAGCCAGGCTTTGGGGTGGGGAGGAGGGAAGCCCCCCTTCCCCTGCTCCTGTCTGCTGGAGCCCACTGCAGGGGCTGGTCCCCAGCAGGCAGCACAGAGGAATTTGGAATCTGGGGGATATTTCCTATTAGATTTGTTTAATAGTTTTGAGGTCAGTTAAATATGGAGTGACAAATTAATTCCAACTTAACTACTTCCCTCTTGGTCTTCCTGCCGCTTGCCAGTCCCGTGTGCTGCCCCGTTAAACAAGAGCAGCTGGAGGGACCAGGGTGCTCTGGCAGCTGTGGGGTTTGTGTGCTGAGCCCCACTGAAGGGTCTGTTCCCCCTGGCTGCTGCCCCTGTGCCATCTTCTCCAGGGGAAGGGGAAAATTCACCCACCTGGAGCCAGGGACAATCCCAGAGCCATGGTTTGCACCAACGCCCCTTTGAAAGGCTCAGCACCCAGGGCCTTTTCAGGGGCTTCTCTTCAATAGAGAGCAGCCAGTGGCAGCTGCTGGTGCCTGCAGGAGCCTCCCTGGGGTGTGTGCCTGTCCTGCACAGCCCAGTCGAGCTCTGGGGTACACTTGGCTTCCATCCTCAACTTTCCAGAAGAGTCTGTGGGTCTGTGCACGTGAGGGTGCCCCACTCCCTGGGGTCCCTCTGCCTGGGAATCACAGCCATGAGCAGGGGGTCCATGAGATCCTCAGCCCCTCCTGGGGCAGGAGTGGAGCATGGGAAGGGGTCCTGGGGAGTTCCTAGACAGATACTCCAAACCAGCACTGCAGACTCTCCCTCTGTCCTAAGGGGTGTCCCTGTGATCTGCCCAGAGGTGTAAATTTGGGGTTTGTGAGTGCTCTGTAGGCACAGCTGTGCATGGAGGTGTGTGTGTGTGCATTTCTGTGTGTGTGTGCATTTCTGTGTGTGTGTGCTGGGTGAGGGTGACAGAGCAGGTCTCACCCCAGCCAGGAATTGTCCTTCCATGGCTTTGTCCAGGTGCTGCTCCCTCGGTTTCCCAGCAGGGCAAGGACCAGGGGGGCTGAAGGTGTTCTCATCACTTCATCCTGCACAGAGCAGCTGGGACACGAGCTCCTGGGGCAGCAGTGGGAGGCAGTGAAACTTTATTGAGCTGTTTCAGGTGCCAAACTCAAACAGGTTTGAATTATGACTCAACTGCTCAGGAGAGAAATGCTTGGGGTGGGACAAGGGCTTGGTTCTGATTCCCCAGAATGAGTGTGCACCTGGTGGTTCACGAAATGCTGCTTCACACAGTCCTGCTTAATGGTTCTTCCTCCAACAGCATTCCTGTTTCCCAGCTTTTCCTTCAGTTGTTTGCTTTTCCATAATGTAACACGTGGCATTTCTTACCTGTCATCATCCTGCCAATATCAGCACATAGCGAGGACCAAATGTTCAGCAGCAACAAATAAGCCCAGCCCTGGCTCTGCACTGGGGTGCAGCTCTGGGGAGCTGCATTCCTGCCTTTTGTTGAAACAACAACAGCAACAAGCAAACCAACACAAAGAGTGCATCTTTTCCACACTTAAGTTAATTATTTGTGGTCTGAATCTGGCACTGTGAGAGGAAATTAGCCCAGTCCTGATGATTGGGCATTATTGCAGCACATGAGGTCTGTCCTTTGTCTGCTGGGGCCCACGCTGGGTGTTTTTAGCACTGTCTCTCTTGGACAGACGTGTTGTGGGGGGTTGCATTAATATTTTGGCTTTCTGACTGTGCAGTCCATTCTACGCCACACACTGGAGGCAAAGCTTTGCAGTCTCAGTTGACTGGACTCTGTACAGGCTTTTTCAAAGCTCTCTCCACAGATGCCTGAACAATTCCTGAGTTCCTGTCGGAGTTTTGTGCCGGGATAAATGTGAGAGGGCTTGTCCTCAGATGGTGCAGGCTGGCCTTGCGCCACTGACTGCGGGGAACGAAGCCGCTCTGCCCGAGCAGAAGATCTGCTGCTCAAACTTCAAAAGGCCACCCACATGTGTGTGCTGAGCTGGAGGTCTAAATTAGCAAAACCCAGAGTTTTTCCCATGGTTTTCACTCTGAGCCATAAAATGACCCATATTTACTGGAAAGCCTCTGGAAGTGCTCGAGCCCCGGTGCAGAGGGAGCATGTTCAGGTTTGTGATGCGAAAGATTCTCAGGCACTGCAGAGCCACCAGAGCCAGAGCCGGGTCCCCTGGAGCCAGACAGGCACTGCAGAGCCACCAGAGCCACCAGAGCCACCAGAGCCACCAGAGCCAGCCCCGGGTCCCCCGGGCAGTGCTGCTGTCCGTAGGTGTGGGGTGGCTCCGTGACTCCACAGGATCAAAGCGCAGCCTGCCCTCAGTGTGGCACGATCCTACAAATTTTTGCCCTGCAGGAAATCCAGTGTATTTTATCCTGTTTGTCAACACGGTTTACTCCGAGAGAGCCCTGAGTCTGTGGCCAGCAATTAATGCCACTTAAGAGCTTTTGAGTGGGATAATTGCCTGTTGTTCTGCAGGCGTCACCCTCATTCAGATGCTAATGGTGTCGGGGGCAGTGGCCATTCCCACATCGGGGGCCAGGTATGCCCCGCTCCCCGGGCCCTGCGAGGACGCTTAATGGCTCCATTGTCCCCGAACAAGGGCAGCAGGGAAACCCCCCTGGCCCGGAGGAAGCCGTGGAAATAATCCTCATCAGTCTGTGTCACTGGGGCACAAAAGGCAGCGGGGAGCGCACAAAAAGGAAAGGGGCGTCCAGCACAGCGGGGGTGGAAGTCAAGGTGTCCCACGTTGGGAGATTTCCAAGGGATCGGTGCCAGGCTCAGGAGCAGATTCACCGCAGCTCGGTGAAACCCAGGCGTGTTTCCAGCCGTTCCCAGAGCTCACATGTTCACCCAGTGGTGCTGGTTGTGTATTTTAAGGTATAGTTACATTTTTTGGAGGTCAGGTTTACACAGACAGCGCTCAGCTCTCTATTCAGGACCCCACCATGAAGCTGGTCATGTCTGAGGATAAGTTTAGTCCTGGAAGATTCGGCATCAAACCTTACCTGCCCGAACAGCTGGGCTCTCACTTCTCTACTGGTCTCTTTGCAGGGTTAAAACCTTTCCTTTCTTCTTATCACAGAACCATGGAATGCTTTGTGTCGGAAAAACCTTAAAGTTAATCCCACTCCACCCCTGCCACGGCAGGGACACCTCCCACTGTCCCAGGGACATTTTCCACTGTCCCAGGGACACCTCCCACTGTCCCAGGCTGCCCCCAGCCCTGTCCAGCCTGGCCTTGGGCACTGCCAGGGATCCAGGGGCAGCCACAGCTGCTCTGGGCACCCTGTGCCAGGGGCTCTGCATCCTCACAGGGAACAATTCCTGCCCAAGATCCCATCTAAATCCAACCCCCTCCATCTTCAGGCCATTACCCCTTGTCCTGTCTCCTCACCACTCCCACAATCTCATTTTTCTTTTCACTTCATTTTGCCAGAGGTTGGGCTGAAGCTGCCATTTGTGATGGAGACTGGAGTTCCCATGGACATGTTGAATGATCCTGCTTCTTTTTGGGCTCTCCAGGTGTCTGATCTTCCAGACCACGGGCACTGTGGCGGGCTGGCCATGATTAAACCATGCTTGCTGGGGATTGTCCCACGGTTCTGTTCCTCTGGGTTAATCCTTCCATTTAATGAACCCCTGGTTTGGATGAACAACCCGACCAAGCTCCTCTTTCCCCCGTGGACAGGGGAGTGAGGTCAGCGTGGGGGACAGGCTCTTTCTGGGGGACACATGCTCCTGTGTAGGAAACACTGAGGAAGATGCAGGGGGGATCATTTAACAGCCAGAGGCTCCTCTGAAGTCCCTTGATGAGGGTTTTGGGTTGGAGCATTGGGAGGATGTGCTCCCCTGTGCAGCTCTGCCTCCTTTGGGGGCCCTTGTGGGGCAGCCCTGCCAGGGCCCCTGCAGGCTCTGGGGCCTCTCCCCAGCCCCTTTGTGCTGCTTTCCCAGCTGGGGTTCACAGGGGCTTGTTGGGGGCTCCCCTGGCCCCGGCAGCCCCCACCCCATGGCCGAGGGCCACTTCTGCGGTGGAGGCAACCCCAGAAAGGACTGGGCCACTTCCCTGGGAACAAAAGGCTGTTTTCAAACAGTGCAGAGGGAAACTGTTTCTATCTTAGGCCTTTAATGACCTGAACTGTCCATCTCGTGGAGAAAAGCAACAGCAGAAAGGCACTTTGCTGTGCTGTCACTGCCACTGCTCTCTAACTGGGATCGCTTTTGCCAAGCTCACTTGGCATCCATCCTTATTTTTGATGCACATTTTAACAAGAAGGGTTTTCTTTTCCCCCTCCAGCAAACCTCAGCGCTAGGATCAGGCAGGCACGTTTGCAGCGGCGGTTCCCATTTTCCCTGGGAGAGGAGTCCTGTGCCCTGCCTGTTCCAGGGCTGCATAAATATAAATATAAATAGTCCCGGAGTTGTGTGGTGGCTGCGGGCACCCCGCTGCGATCATGTCCTTAATGCAAACAATGCCACGCATTGATCCGGGGCTGACCGCGCTGACCCCCAAAAGTTTGTTCCCTCCGCTGGGACTGCTCGGCCTTTTCACTCGGCTGAATGGGAGCACAAAGACCCGGCCCATCCACAGCCCCCTCCCAAATAAACCCCCCGGGGGAGGGGGAAGGAGCGCTGGGGGGAGCGGGGAGAGGAAGGAATGGGCAAACCTTGACCCCTCCACCCAAAATAAAGTGGAGGAATTTGCATTTTAAACCTTGAGACGCTCCCCTGGGTCTGGCTGCGTCTCCTGCAGCGGGTTTGAGTCCCTTTGCAAACCCCCTGAGAAGCTCCGGGCTCGCAGCATCCCAGCCCCGGGCAGGCTCCGATCCATCCCCTGCTGCGAGGAGAGGCTCCTGCTGCCCTTCCACAGCTCAGGAAAAGAGACAGAACACTGTTCATAAGGAAGCAGATGAGCTCTCCCCTTCCCCCAGGGCCGGTCCTGCCGGGGTTGAGGCGGGGAGGGAGCTCTGGGGACCTGCTCGGGGTTTTGGGGTGTTTGCCGTGGCCTCGCTGCTCTCCCCAGATCCCTGCTGGCCGTGCCAGGGGTGCCAGCTGGGTGTCACAAACACCCTCAAAGGTTCCCCTACACTCACTGCTGTGCAGGCAAACAGGAATCAGTGCTGATCTGCTGTGATTCTACGTGGGAACAGCAAGGGCGGCTCTGCCTCATTCCGGGTCCAGCAGGCTCAGGGAAAGGGCTGCTCTGGGGGAAAGCTCTTGGTAGATGGGATTCAAACTGCACTGAACCACCATTGTCCATTGAACTTCCTTTCTGAAATGTTAGTTTGAGTTGGAAAAATACCTGGGCACTGAAAAATTGCAAAGTTTTTCCCCTGGAGCTGGAGATGTGCTCCCCACTCTTCTCTTATCCCAAACCTGGGCTATCTCAGAGGCAGCATCGTGGAGCTTTGGCAGAATTCCAGGTTATCCCATGACACTGAGCTGTTGGTCTGCCAGTCAGGGCCCTGCTGTGTCCCCTCCTGGGCTCCCTTTGGCTGCACCATCAAGGTCAGTGTCTGTAGGATCCTCTGTGCCTGCTGCATGGTGCCCTGTGGGAGAGGATTCCTGATCCTTGCTCCAGGGCCCCAGCCCCTCTCAGAGCTCTGGTGGGATCCAGTCTCACTCTCTGATCCCCTCTGATCTCTCACTTAGCCTGGAGACGTTCTACCACCTCAGCTATTTACAGTGGAGCTTGGTTTCTCTTTTTCCTCTGTTTTTCCTGGAAAAGCTGCACAGTTGCAGTGCCTCATGTGGATTTAGTTAAATATGTGGTGGAGCTGCCTCACATTTTACTTTCCCTGTGCATGTATAGAGCACTTTTATTCCCCGTGCCTGTCCCTGCCCTGGACAGCAGGGTCAGGGCAGTCCCTTTTCACCTTCTGTCCCTCTGAAGTGTCCCCAGCTGAGCATCACAGTGTCCCTAACCTGCCTGAGGGTGAAAGGCTGCTCCTCCTGCCAGCAGGGCTCTGGCTGTGACCCTGGAGCATCCTCAGGCTGGGGCAGAGCTCAGGTGAGCTGAGGAGCTGCTCTGCACCGTGGGCACAGCTTCCCCCTGGCCCTGGCCTGTGCCCTGCCCCTCTGCCGGGGGCTGTGCCACCAAACCCGTGTCTGCTGCTGCTCCGCCCTCCGAGCCTTGCTGACCTGTTCTTTACATCCACAGGGAAACGGCATGACTATTTCTGCCTGGAATCTTGTCCTTTATCGCTTTTTTCTTTTTCCTGTCCTCTTTTCTTTTCCTTTTCTCCCCCCAGGCTCATTAAGAAATCAATAAGTGGCTCAGCAGGGCTTTGTTTAACCCGATTCTGGAAGTGTTTCTTCCCCTTGGAACGTGAGCTATCTTCTCAAACTGATTTTGCTGCTTTTGCTCGTTTCCATTTAATAACATTCTCAGTGTTACTTCTAGGGCTCTTGGATCCACTCCAGGCAGTGAGGAGTCCCGGGCTCACCTGCAGGGCAGGTACCGGGCAGGAGCCCAGGGCACAGACCTGCTGCTGTTAACCCTTTGTGGAACATGGCTGTGGCTGAGGCAGGGCAGGACCCGGTCCCTCACTGACCCAGGAAGGTCATGGTGACACTCTGGAGGTGCCAGCAGGCCTGGGGACACACAGGAATGCTCCCTCCTTGCAGTGAGCCCCTGGCTGGTCCCTCTGCAGGGCAGGAGAGCAGGAGAGGCCATGGAGTCACTCCTCCCTCCCAGATCTGTCCAGAGACAGACACTGTGCCCACAGAGGGGCCCACACCTGCACAAACCTTCACCTGCTGCCCTTCACCCTCTGTGGGCCTGGAATCCTCGGGCTCTCTGATTACCCCCAGCTTCAGAGAGCACCCACCAGGTCAATGTGAACACCTTAAAGTTCCCTTTTTATGGCATGTTCTGTCCATTTGCTTTCATCCTGGTGTTGTGATCTGCAGCTGGAAGTCCAGAGTGCCTGGCAACCTACCCAATGGAATTTCTTGGAATATTTGCAACAGGTGGGCAGGATTTTAGCTGTGAGGTTATTTGGGTACATTTTAAAGAATCAAAGGGAAAGACAGAAGCTCCCAGCAATCACAAGGCAGGCAGGATAAAAACACAGGGAAAGGGCACCCACTCAGCAGCACCCTAGGAAATATCCTGGCGTGTTTAGACAGAAACTGAGAGGGATTTTGAGCAAAGGTTAATTAAGATCAGTTTTTACTCCCCTTGAGGTTCAGCTGTGTTTTGGGTGTTCAGCACTGACCCTACTCCTCTTGGTGCCCCAGCACACAGAGGTGTCAGGGTTGGATTTTCACAGACCTGCAGGTAATTCCATCCTTCCCATGTAGTTGTCAGTAGCTGATGGTGCTGATCCACCACCCAGTCCCCTCACCCTGCATGCTGGGCTGTAACCCTGCCTGTCAGAGAGAAGAGGTGTTCTCACAATCTCTGAGGTACTTATAGCAAATACAGGATTAAATCACTGCCTTAGAGTAGTGCCAGCAACAGGTGGCAAATAATCCCATTTACCTGTTGTCTCTGCCATTCTTCATCATCCAGAACAGACTAAACAAGGCAGATAAACTTGGAAGGGAAGGGCTGGGAGCAGATTTGGGAACACTGGGTTCCAGAGCCAGGCTCTACCACAGAATCCACCCGGGATGCTTTAAACCCTCAAATCCCAGGCTGGAATGTCATGAACTGAGGCTGTAAGGGCTGTGTGGGTGATGAAGAGCCTGGCAGATGCACAGGAAAAGTGTCTGTGGGCATGTCACAGTGTCAGCCCTTGTGGGTGAGCTCTGACACCGAGGACAAAAGCTGACATGCGAGGCTTTGCCATCCTGCCTTGTGCTTTCTGTGCAGCTCCTTGTGCTTCCCCTCACAGGGAGATTCTGAAAAGAAAAATAAACTCACGAGAACTTTATAACCAGGGCCAAGGGAGGAGAACTCTCAGGCACCTGGGGCTGATCAGGCTGTGCAAAGCGTTCCCAGTTTGGAGACTGGGATTTGGAGACAGGATTGTCCATGGAGCCTGGGACAAATCCCTCCATCCCTCCA
>VWYP01027661.1:28906-39287 GCA_013400435.1 Pycnonotus jocosus | reverse complement strand
TTTTTTCTTTTTTTTTTCCCCCTGGTTGTTTTGCAAGCCCTGAAAGGAATAGACCCAGTGTTATTCTAACTTTAAATGGAAGGAGGGGGAGGCGATGAGAGCAGAGAAGGAAAATCCATTTGCGCAGCACTGTCAGCCCTTAGTTTTCCTTCAAGTCTGACAGGCCCAGGATTAAAGGTTTGGTTACAATGGGCTGACAGTGCACATTAACAGCGCTGAATGTCTTAACAACCCGGCTACTGGAGATGCATTCAGAAGAGTCTGTGAACTGCTTTTCCCCTTTAAAGCTCCTGCTAGACCATGTTGTCCAGTGAAATCTTTTGTGGTTAAAAGCGTATAGACTTTTCTGTCTCGTTCCTAACCGTGTAAGTACACAAACCCCAAATTCCTCGCTGTCCTCCCGTGGGGTTTATGTCCAGCTCTCCTTCAGCCCTTTGACTTGGGCAAAGTGTCCTGCTCTGACTGCACAGGGAGTTTGTATCTCCCCTTTTTATTTTAGCTTGTCTTTCCCCCAGTGTAAATGAGCAAAAGCTCTCTGGTGTGGGTGGAGTTATGCGGATCTATTCCAGCTGAGGGGCTGAACATGCAGAATAAGGGGGCTTTTCTCAGAAAAAAAAAAAAAAAAAAAAGGAAAAGTGATAAAAAAAATCCCTGTATTGGTTGGTTACATTTGCATCATAAAATGGAATTCACCAACCACTGCATTTGGAGGATGGTGAATTGATGGACAGTGATTATAATGACCGGGATGTGTTGATATTCACAACGCATAAGAATTAAGTTTACACCGGGCTATTTCCACTCGTTTGCAGGACCAGGGGATCCATTTCCACCCCTTCAGTCTCCAAGCAGCAAATCCCACTGGATTGTTTTGTTTGGGGGCTGGGTAGGAGGAGGAGAGCTGTCCCTGGGATCCAGCAGGAGCCCCGGGAAAGGGTTTGGGAGCTTTGGTGAAACCAAGCAGCTCCTTCCTGTCTGAGAGCACCCAAACCCCACATTTGGGTCAGAAACTCCCACGGGAGCTCTCCCTGTGCTGTCCCCAGTGTCCCTCAGCGGCACCTGCTGCAGCAGCTCCGTGGAGAGGGACCTGGGGGTGCTGGGGGACAGCCCTGGGGGACAGTGAGCTGTCCCTGGGCCAGCAGAGTGTCCAGGGGCCAGGGAGGGCAGTGACAGTCCTGGGGACAGTGAGCTGTCCCTGGGCCAGCAGAGTGGTCAGTGGACTCCTGGGGTGCATCCCAGCAGATCAAGGAGGGATCCTGCTCCTCTGCTCAGCCCCAGGAGCCCTGGGTATCCACGGGTATCCATGGCTATTCCTGGGTGTCCCTGGGTGTCCCTGGGTGTCCCTGAGTGTCCCTGAGTGTCCCCATCTGTCCCTGAGTGTCCCCATGTGTCCCTGAGTGTCCCCGAGTGTCCCCATGTGTCCCTGGGTGTCCCTGGCTGTCCCTGGGTGCAGAGAGGGCTCAGAGCAGAGCCAGAGCCCAGCTGTGACCCCAAAGGGATGGGCAGGGCCTGAGCCCAGCTGTGACCCCAAAGGGATGGGCAGGGCCTGAGCCCAGCAAGCTCCACCTGAACCCGTGGAAAAGTCCCTGGGCAGTGCCAGCCCTGATCAGATTGTGCCCAGAGGGGCGATAGTCCCCTCCCTGGGGATATTCCAGAGCCATCTGGACACATTCCTGTGCCCTGAGCTCTGGGATGGCCCTGCTGGAGCAGGGAGGTGGCACCAGGTGACCCAGGGGTCCCTTCCCCCCTGCCATGTCTGGGATTGGTGAAGGTGGCTGGGAGCTGGTTGTGATCAACCCCAGGAGATTGGCTCGTGTCTCTTGGCTCCCTGTGATGGGCTTTGTGCTTTAAACCCAGGGGGATCCGGGCATCATTATCCAATTAACACTGACAGGATGGTGGTGGCCCTGTGGTGGCACCAAGGGACCTTGTGGAGTTTGTGCCATGTGGGAGGGGAGGACAGACAGGTCCTGCTCTCACTGCAGGGAGGGTTCCCTGTGCTCTGCCCTGGGGGGGCTCTCCAGGTGAAGGAGGGTGGAGTGGGTGGTCCAGGGCAGTGAGGAGGGGCTGCTGAGGGACATAAATCCACCCCTGAGGGGACAGACTGGCTGCACAGCCTGGGGCATTCCTGCCTCTGCAGAGGGGAGATGATCCAAGGGGAACCTGATCAACAGTGGGGAGCACAGCCTGTGAGAGGGGAGGGCGGAAGGGGGAAATAAATGAGAATTAATTTAGCACAAAATCAAGATGTCAAGAACAAAGTTAATCAGGAGACAAGGTTAATTAATGAATACATCCTTAAACCATCACAGCTACAACAACACCACTGTTATTAATCAAAGCTCTGAGTATTGAAGAAGAGGCACCATCGATTTGTTCCTAACCCAGTGTTAGGGGTCTGGAAAAGAGGATGGAGGAAACAGAATTTTGTTAGAAACACCAACATGTCATGGGGAGATTTACAAGCCCCAAATGTTAAAATCACTCATTATTATTTGTTTTAGAAATAGAAAGTGGGCAATAGGGATGGGCTGGGAAGAGCAGTGTCTGTTCCTTAGCCACTGGCAGCTTTCAGGAAGTGCCTAATTAATGGGCTAATGAGGGCCTAGGAGATGCCATTGGCTGAGATCCATCCAGAACAGGACAGCAGCCTTCGAAGGTAAAGAGGTGAGAAGTGATTAAAGACGCCATTGACCTGGATCCATCTGGAACACTGACAAAGGAAAGTAAAGAAGTGAGAAGTGATAAAATCCTTCACTCAGCCCATTCTGTCTCTCCTTGGACGGGCAGTTTTGCCTTGCCAGGGGTTCACGGACGCTGTTCCTTAGCCCTGCTCCCTGCTCCTCTCTCTGCTCCCTGCTCCCCCAGCCCAGGCTGCTGGCACGGTCAGGGGCACACCCAGCAGGAGGGTGGCGAGGTGACACCCGACACAGGGGCAGTGCCGGGCACCAGCACACAGCCCAGGCTGCTGGGGCTCCCTGTGCTCGCCAGGGTTTTGGGGAACAGAAGGCAGATGTCCCAGCTGGGTGGCAGAGGCTGTGCATGTGTGAGATGGACACGGGAGCTCCTCTTCCTCAGGGGTTTCCTCCTTCCCGTTCCAGCCAGGGAACAGAACTGCCAGCTCCTCCAGACTGAACCTGGTTTGATGGAACAGGTGAAATCTCCTTCTGCTGCTGCTCTTAGACCAAAGCCCACCTTCCCAGAGCTGGAATCAGAGGGTGACTCTCCCCTGGGGTTTTCCATGTGGCATTTGGCTGATTAGGCACCGACTGACACCAGGCTGGGGGTTTGTCACCAGCCCTGAGGGTCCCTGCTGCTGTCCCAAGGGGTCTGGGCTGGCAGGCCTGGTGCTGTCCAATATTTCCTTCAATGATCTGGAAAAGGACACAGGGGTTTGCTCAATCTGGAGTCATCAGGCAGGAGTGTGGGCAGCCAGGAGTGCTTTGTGAGAGCATTAAATCCCATTAAAATCAATGTGCTGGCCGTGGTGAAAGCTGGAGATGGGGGAATGAAGAGTGCAGGCCATTCCCAGGGAGTGAAATATGAAGGAGAGGGAGTGGGGAGCATTTATCAATCTGGATAAATTAGAAATTGAAAATTACAGGAAAATTGATGAAGGGAACAAAAGTATAGTGGAGTAAATTCACAGCTAGTGGTGCCAAGAAGGGAGTGATTTCCATCAGTATTTAAACAAATAAATATAAAATTATCAGTGGTTTTGACAGCTTTATCTTTGGGGTGGATACACAGAAAGCAGAGGCACGCAGTCAGTGTGTGTGTCCTGGTTTGGGAAAATCAGATGGGATATTCATGCTCTGGGATGTGAATGGTGCAAACCTCACCACTGCAAACACAGCAAAACATGGACAGTCCCTGGGAAGGGTGGGAATGAGAATCCTGGTTTTGGTAGAGGTGGCAGTTCTGCAGAACTGCTGCCTTGACACTGGCAGTTACATTGAAAGGTGTACACTTATTAAATGTCATATATATATATATATATAGTGTTTTCTCCTCTTTACTGTGAAGTGTTGACTCAGGACAGGTTTTACTCTGCTCTCGCTCTGTCCCAGCTCTTGCTCTTCAGGCAGGAATCAACATGGGGTGGTCCCCTGACCTGGGCTGTGAGCAGGTCAAGTTAAAGCATCACAAAAGCGCTAAAATCTATGAATAAGTGCAATTCTTTAGGAGTCAGTGCCCCCATTTTACAGCAATCTGGTGAGGGCCCTTAACCGGTGCCAAGGTAATTCCCATGCTTTTACCTTCATCCCATGTGGAGTCTCAGGGCCGGGGCAGGTTTGGGCCAGGGTAATTCTGAGCAGCTCTGCAAAACTCTAAACTGAGCCTGGCATCTTGTGAGCTAAAGCAGCAAACGCGGGTCCTTCAGAGAAGGGGCAAGAAGAGCAAAAGCAGCTCTTTCCTTAATGCTTCCAGCAGGAATCCCTGTGGGAGGGTGGCTGGGAGCAGGAGTCCCTCCCCTGAGCACTGCAGGTGATCAGCTCGAGGTGTGATTCCCTCTTCCGTGTTCCTAGGCAGGCTGCAAACATTTATTAATGGTCATAAAATATCCCGCCTGGTTTTTAAATCCAAACAGCAATGCATGACTTGACCACCATAAAGTTTGTCTCCAAACCACCACAAAAGGTTTGAATTACTCCTGGTGGCAATAAAAGCATTCTTTGGGCCAACGCTTTGCTTTATTGTTGGCTTTTCTTTTTCTCAGCCTCCCATCCTACCAGCACGACATAAACAATGGGGGCTGGGCTGTCGTCCCCCACCCCCTCACACCTACATTAATAAGGTCCAGGAGCAGCACAATGAGGGAAACAGAAGCAGAACAGTCCTGGAGACGGCTGCTGGGTGCTAAGCCCAGCTTGCCCGGCGTTAAAGGAAGTGTTGCTCAGAGAGAGCCTTTGCTTTGCAATTCAGAGTGCCCCAGCCACATAAAAATGTTTGTGAGAAAAGATTTTATATGTACACACCTGTATTATATTTCATATAACATATATAATGGAGTTCATATACTGTAGATCTATTTCATGGATTGTTATAGGATCATTAAATTGCTTTTTATTCAGGGTTGATTCTTTCCAATGTGGAATAAACTATAATAACTTACAGCCATATTATTGATTTAACTTCCAGAGAAGAGCATCTGCTCAGGAGTTGATTTCAGTTTACCCTCCTTGCCTTAAATGTTCTTCTGTAGTTAATTCAGAAGAACTTTTGTCTTTATACATAAACCCTTAGGGAATGAAGCATTTGGTGTTAAGTGGTTGCTGCATACCAAACATCTCCATGACTATAGATCGAATTCCTCCTATAAATCTATTTTACTACTGACTGTAAAGTCATTGGCAGCTTTTCATTGTCTGCCATGGATGGGGATACCAGAGGAACAGGTAAAAAAGAGCCTCTGAGCTGGACCTGAGGCGCTGCCAGGGCAGGAAACATCGAGGGGAGCACAAGAGCACGGTGTGGATGCAGGATGGAAATTGCGTGGTAAGGAGGAAGAAAAAGAGCAGTGAGTGGAAAACAGGAGTCTCAATCAATATTCAGTTCCAACTGGCTCAGGATGGAACCCGAATTGGGGGAGATGAAGGGGTTTGGGGCCCTTTCCTGCTCAGCCTGGTGGTGTCAGCTCTCAGTCTGCCTCAGTGTCAGATCAGGGCTCTCCAGGTTGGGATGGTGGCACAGGCAGCACCGCAGCCTCCTCATTTCCCTCCCCGCAGCCCCAGCAATGCTCTGCCACAGGCTGGGCCATCGATAGCCACTCCCACGCCTCTCTGCTTATCAGAGGCTTCAGCACCAGCCTTGAGTGGTGTCAAAAGGTCTTTTGGTTCACAGCCTTTCGGGTCACAGCTTTTATCTGTGCCCCACTTGGCTGAATGGCTGTGTGGGACAAAGAGCACTCCCGGCTGGACATGAGTGACTCCTGGAGCAGCTCTAGATGATGTCCCAGAGCGTGTGTCAGATCCCCTTCTGCTGCAGGAGCCCTCCTCATCCTCACCCCACGGAGATCTGCCTCAGCTCCAGGGAACCCTGTGAGGGAGGGGAGGCTCAGGATTTGCACCGTGGGGCAGCGGCTGGAACGAGTTATGGGAACCCCTAAAGTCTCTTAAGAAAGAGCAGTTAAAGCTGGACTGAAAATTAAACACTAAGCTGGTACAGGCCTCCTCACCTGTAAATCCGGTCCTGGTGATATTTTTTCCTGCACCGCTCTTGGTGCATGGATGGGGATTTACAGCGCTGAATTTCCACATCCCCTTTCCTCCAGCATCACCCCCGGGAATTCCCAAACTGCGCCGTGCCAAGAGGGCACTTCCAAACCCCTGCAGGCACAGCCCAGAGCCCTGGGGCAGGGAAGGGGGGAAGAAAACAGCCCTGACTTGGCAAACACCGAGGCACCGAGCCCTTTTCTGTGTGCGCTCAGAGTGTTTGGATAAAGGCATCTCCTGAAGGGCCAATTTGTTTGGTTTGGACTTCATTGGGTGAAAAGCTCTCAGCCCCACGAGTGCTTAGTAATTCTCTTGTCCAGTGGCTCCTCAACAGCCCCCGCCGAGGGGAGGAGGCTTCCTATTTGAGAAAGCGGCCGCGCTTGTTGAAATTCTCTGACTTAAATTTATTGGTTTTTGCTGAGCTCCAGCCATTTGAATTGCAAACAATGCCCCATCCCTGCCTGCTCGCCCCCGTCCCCGGGCAGGACAATGTGCGGAGCTGGAATAAAGCCAGCCCTGCGGCTCGGGAAGGGGAGCGGGAGGTGCAGGCTCAGAGGGGCAGGGGATGGCTGGAAAGGGAGGGCAGGATCTGGGAAAGGAAGAGGGAAGGAGCCAGCTCCCGGGTGATGGCTGGGGATCCTCTTTGCTTTATTTGTTTATAACCCCTCCAGTTTAAAAACCATCCTGCGAGGGGATTAGCGCCGGTGGATCCCTGGGTGCCTCCCTCACTTTTCATCTCTCAGCATCCCGGGGAGGCTGCAGGGGACGGGCTGTGTGCCCCAGAATGATCCCACACCTGGAAAAAGGTGAATTTTTGTCACTCTCCTGGAGCGGCTGAACAGCTTGGGTCAGTCTGAGCTCGGTTAAACGCGCAGGAGGCTGGGCTGTGGCACAGCTGGAACACTGCACATCTGGATGGACATGAGTGGGATACAGCAGCACAGCAGCAAATGAGCAGGAGTTGTCTTCCCTTTCTGACCTAACAGAGAACACATTTCACCACGTTAAACTTTACTTTTTCCAGAGGTTTGGGCACTCTGGGGCATCTTGCTGCTCTTTGCTCAGCAGGTAACCCAAGCTGAGATCAGATATGTCAGCTGGGTGAATTCCTCTTTATCTGATGCTGACACCTTCACCTCATGGACTACTGAAATTCCTGGGAAAGGCAGCTCTGAGCATTGCCCTGAGCCACCAATCACCCTTTCTGACCCTTTTTCTCCTCCAGGAGGGGCGGACACACAGAAAGTTTCAGTGAGACAGGAGAGCCAGGCTTTCAGCAGCTCAGGCTTTTTCTCTCTGAGCACCTGAGGTGCTGCAGGAGGAAGCAAGTGGCAAAACTCTGCTCTGTGAGTCAGAAGCAGAGGCTACTGGTAGTTTTGAGAGGGTTGTTCTTGCAGGAATTCCATCCTTCCCACGGCCAGGGGGTGCTGAGGATTTGAGGGGCTCATCTGGTGTTGAAAGGATTCCAGTCTATTGATTTGAAGAATTTTTTCTTGGGTAATTTTTGAGTGAAGTGGAAGTAAATCCATTTTGCTGCTTTATCAGGGCTGGGAAAGGATGCTCCAACCCACAGGTACTGGTAGGTATAAATGGGGGATTGAAG
Source organism: Pycnonotus jocosus (assembly GCA_013400435.1). Classification (NCBI taxonomy): domain Eukaryota; kingdom Metazoa; phylum Chordata; class Aves; order Passeriformes; family Pycnonotidae; genus Pycnonotus; species Pycnonotus jocosus. The sequence continues at coordinate 31,469 of VWYP01027661.1, read as the reverse complement.
TGACAAAGATCTGGAGATTATATCCAAAACTGCAGAGATGTCTCAGAGATATCAGGGCCTTTGTAATCCTGGAGGGGCAAGGTTCAACAGAGAATGTGTCCTGCCCAAAACCTGCCTGCCCCACACACTCCTGGAGCTGCCAAGCACATGGAGACAAAGCACCATTCAGGTTTTTGGGGCTCCTGGACACCTCCTAAAGGGGCATTTCAAGCCTTGAGTGCAGTGGCATTTCCAGCCCTGGGGGCTGTGGTTTGCATCTGTCAATTGTGCTGAATTCATGTTAATTTTCCCTTTTACCTGTGCAGATGAAGGTTCAGAGATGCGCACACACACAGAGATGTCCTTTCCCTCTGGAGCTGAGCTCCTGCCTCCTCTCCCAGCCCCAGGAGCTGTGGGGCCTTTCAGGGCTCTCTGCCCCGTCCTGTCCTTCAGCAGGGCTGTGTCCAGGCAAACCAACCTCTGCCCAGAGTTCTTCCCGTGCCTGTTCTCCTCCCCTGCACCTTGGGCTGTCCAGGATTCAGCACCTGTTCCAGAGTTCTGGCCTGGTTATAACTGTGCTCAATACAGATCTCATCCTGTGGCCCAGGAAGTGGCAATTCTTTGAAGGGAATCCCTTTCTCTTAATTCAATTAATGTTGAAGCTAATTTCCACCCCGGGGCTGAGTCCCAGTGCCTTTGAAGTCAATAATAGTTTTGTGCTTCCCCTGGAGCCGAGCAGGTTGGAGCACGTCCCTGGCAGCCCAAGGCTCTGCCAGGATGTTCAAAGGCTCTTTGCTTTTTGTGCCAAGGAATTGTCCTGCTCCAAATCAAGGGGAGATTTCAGCAGGATGAGATTTCAGCCTGGGCCTCTGCTGGACAGCCCGGGTGGGTGTCAGGGGTGGAGTGCCCCTGTTTTACTCTGTTTGCAGAGGAAATTCAGCATCTCCTTCACAGAACAGGCACTGCTCTGTAGACACTTCCAGATTTACAGGATTTCCAATGAAACACATATTTTCCCTCTTTTAGTTCTTCACTCTGAGAATTTTTATGTATGTCCTTAAAATATCATTTGGATCATCCTTTCCTGGTTTGATTTGATGGAGTGAAAACCACACTCAACTGGCAACAAAACTATTTTTCCTCTTCAGGTCAAAGATGAGGAGCCAAATTCTGAAGAGTTTGCTCACTGTCAGGGTAGCAACTGATTCCAGACAGCCTGAAGGTGATTTTCCTCACCTAAACCTGGCACATGACTCAAGTATGAAGAAAATCTAATGGGTTTTCACCTCCTTTATGGTGACAAGCAGAGGCATCTCCAGGAGGTGTTTAGATTTCAGGAGGGCCTTTTCTGTCACTGTGCAGAAGCCTTAATTGATCAAGGCTAAAATGATTAAGCTTCAGAGGAAAGCAGCTTTGCTTCACATTATGACTTTTTATTATGCTTTAACAGCTGTATTGAGCAACTTTGGGCTTTGTAGTGATTTTGGAATAAAACTAATCGATGTCACAGAAATAAATGCAGGAATCTTTGATGTCTGGATGGAGCCGTAGGGGGATGACACACAACCCAATTACTGGCAAGAATTGGAACACATTACATATTTTGTTATGCTTCAGCTACCTATTGTAAAATACTTTTACTAAGATCTTCATGCGAAAAAAGTGCTGTTCTGCTAATTTCCATGTGTCCCTCACATAGGAGGACACAAAAGTTTAGCTTTTTTTCAAGATTTAACATTGAAAGAAAGACACAAATTGACCCGAGAATCACAGAATCATTAAGGTCAGAAAAGACTTCTGAGATCCAAGAATTGGTCCAGCACAAAGCCATGAGAGGATTGAAGCTGTGGGTGTGAAATTCCACCGAGTGAGTGGATTTTACACCACTGCCGATCCTCTTCTCTGCTGCCCTGAAGTTGTGTCCTGTAAAGGGAAGCAGCAAGTTCCCAGGTGGGTTCTCCTCACCTGATTTCTGAGCCCCACGCTGCTCCCAGCCCCAACTGCTGAGAACTGCCCAGCAGCTGCCCAGGACACAGAAATTGGCATGGAAATAAAAACAGTCCTGTGATCCCCGAGGGACAAGTGCTTTGTTGTAAAACAGTCTCAGCAGGAAGGCAGAGAAACATGAGCAGTGTCATTGCGCTTTTGGGGTAGATGAGCAGCGCCAGATAAACATCTGAAGTGCTTTGGGTATTGCTGGGATCGGATTTGTCAGGAACGCTCCATTATTCAGTGTGACACTGCCAGCTTTCTGCTCCCGGTAGCAGGGGGGTGACCCTGGTTATCTGATTGCCAGAGAGGCTCCCAGCTCTGCCTCCGGCCAGAGTTGATGAGCTCCAGCTCCAGACAGAAACCCCATCCTAAACCCCATCCTAAACCCCATCCTAAACCCCATCCTAAACCCCATCCTAAACCCCACCCTAAACCCCACCCTAATCCTCCCACACTGCTTGTTCACTGTGCCCCGTCCCTTCTCGCCGCGATGGACAAATCCAGCCCCATGGAATGAGAGCTGAGCCGTGCCTCTGCCCCGAAATGGAAAAGGAGTGCGGATCTAAGCTTTCCTTTGAGATTAAAAAAAAAA
>VWYP01027661.1:11114-28842 GCA_013400435.1 Pycnonotus jocosus | reverse complement strand
TTTCCTTTGAGATTAAAAAAAAATAATAAAAAAGGCTGTAAATGAGGTTGGTTGGTCAGTTTGCCTCATTTCCCTTTGATGCTCAGGGCCCCTGTGCCAGGAGCACGTCCTGATCGAGCTGGGGAATTTGCTCATGAAAGGCCCGAATGAAAATGAAGTGAGGGAGCAGCCTTTACAGGTGCAGATCTGGAGTTGAGGATAAACACCTACAAGGTCGGATTTCCTGCCTTCCACTTACCGTAACTGTCTAATCTGGCTACCCATTCACCTTTCCTTTCATCCCAGGATGTCTGCTCGGATCTAACTGCCTGTCCTTTCATCCCCGCTATCTTCCTCTTGATCTGTGTTTTTTAGAGCTCATTCATCACACCTTACAACTTCTAAAGCACCCACATCGGGCCACAAAGTTTCTCTTTACATTTTAGCCAAAGTGCTCCAAGGGATGGAAGGCAAAGCCTCTGTTGAGAAAGCCGAGGAGAGGAGCTGTTACTTCTTGTTTAAATCACACCTGAACGCACCTCGGCAAAGGCAGCGAACAGAGAAGGGGATTGTTCACATCCTCGGGGCCTTTATTCAAATCCTTGCCCACTGGAAATGGGCAGGTTCATTAATGGCACGGCTTTCCTGGCAGCAATTCCCTGGCATGGGGTGCATGGGGCAGCAGCCCGCCCCAAGGGAAAGGAGACACCAGGGCAAAGGAGGAGGCTCCAGAAGGGCCGTGACATTCACAGAGACATTTTTGGCCTCTCACTTTGTGTCCAGCTCCGGGGGCAGCTTGGTTTTGATTTCTAAAGAGGGGTGGAAAGCATAGAGAAAAATCTGAACAGGAATAAAAACCTGAATATGGGACAAAAGTGGCTCTTTGAATATGGGACTGCATTAGTGCTCTTTATTTCAAGGTCTGAAAGTAGGAAGGTCAGGGTGGAAACGGTCGGTGGAGATGAGAGGAATGAATCAAGTATCAGTGAGTGCTGGGAGAGTGTCAGCATGGCCTGCCCTCAAAGAGGTGCACCCGTTTCTTAAGCAATTCCTAAATAGCAACCAGCTCCAGACAATGATTTAGGGACAAAATTAGCCTTACAGGGAACACCTCTTTTGGAAGGTCCCTCTCTCATTCTTTCCTGCTCATTCCTTCTGTTCTTTTATTTCTGTCCCCCCCTCAAAAGGCGAGGTTGTTACTTGGGAGCCCTTTTGAGGGGAGAGAACCATGGTGAGATTCTTCTGCTGGCGTGGCTGATGTTAATGGGCAGCACCGAGGCCAAAGGTCCTTTAAAGCTCCCACATCTGCAGCTTTGTACAGACCTCACCTCCAAACGCCTCAAAGTGTGTAGCCAGGCAGGGCTTAATGTGTATTAGCAAGACAAAGGCCCAGAGAGGGGAGGAAAGGGGGATGAGTTTTAATTTACTGAAGATTTATTAGGCCTCATGAAATCGGCCTGAACCACCCATTTTCTGTCTCATCTGCCCACATCCGAAGGGGGCAGCCTGGCTGGGGGGAGATGGCTGCTGAGAATTATCCTGCAACAAATCTGCCCAGCGCCAGAGGGACAGGGACAGCAGCAGGGTGGGGAGGAGGGCTCACCCTCTCCACACAGAGCCCAAAATCTGGGAATTGCAAATCCAGGAATGCCACTGAGCTTCCAGCCTTCCTTCCTGTGACTTCTGCTCATGAGGTTCTTTCTTTCTTCTTCTTTGTGACTTCTGCAGGACGTGCACCACTAAGGGGGGTGAGGGTGACCTGACTCCCCCAAAAAAGTGCTTGAAACCCTGAAGGTTAAAAAAAAAATCTCAAAAACTGCCAATGGCTGGGTCAAATGTCAGGGAGGCAAGTTGTTATAACTCTAGGAATTGTTACCCAGCAATGAAAATCAAACAAAGTTCTCAAGTGATTAAAAAATTAAAAGGTGTTATCTGAGGTTGCAGCAGCACCTGTCACAGCCCGGTGGATTTGGCCATAGAATTCATGAATTATTTTTAAGGATCTTCTCTTAGAGAAAGGGCTGTGTGTGGATGGCAGCAGAAATCCTCGCTGGAAAGGTCTCTGTGAATGTGTGAATGTTTCTTCTTGACTTGGACCTTGGGACCTCAGCTGGGTCCCCTGGGGCGGAGCCAGGACCCTGCTCCTGTAGGATGGGGCACCGTGGGTGGATCCTGCCAGGCTGCAGAGCCACGTGGAATTAGGCACAGACGAGGGAGTCTGTAAAAACTGAGCATTTGTGGGGGTGTTGGAGGTGTTTGGGTGAAAGACACAAGCTTAGAATCACTCCCACAAATCCTCTTCTCAGCCGTACTTTGAGTTATTTCTGACACCTCCTTGTATCCTCGTTATATCCTCGTGGTGAGTGTCACAACACGAGCGCAGAGAGCTCCCTGTGCTCCCGATTTTCGGTGTAAACGCCTCTGCCGTGTGCTCAGCGCAGTGTCACGGCCAAGTGCCTCGCATTGAGCCTCCCCAGCCGCTCCCCGGGCGCTGCTCGGGCTCCACCGAGGGTTCGGGTTTGTCCCATGGAGGGGAAAATGCCTTCAGGCACCGCTGCTCCTGAGAAACCCCACCCGAAGCACGGAACCCCCCCGGAGCCCGGGAGCCGCTCCTCCATCCCCGGAGGTGTGAGTGTTGAACAGAAAAGTCCCAGTCCCTGCGCAGGCTGAGCAAACACGGAGCTGCTGGGGAGCGGCCAAAGGCAGCTGAAAAGCGTCTCACATTGGGAGCTGAGCTGTTTTCACCCGAGGAATGAGAACAGAGTGCTCAGGTACCGCAGCTCAAAGCCTCCAATAGCACCGAGCACCCCGAGGGTCAGCACTGCCCTGCAGAGAGCAGGCAGGGACAGCTCCGTGTCCTGCAGGAATAGTTTAATTTTCCTTATAAGTATCAATTATTGTGACTAATTATCAGGCAAGACAGAAGTGAGAAATCTCCAGCTGCCTCAGTAAACAGCTCTCAGCAGAGCCTGAAATCATCACCTCCTTTTGCTGATGATTTTGGAGCACCAGACTTCTCCTTTTTTTTGCTGATCTCTTCCTCTGAACTTGTAATTTTTTGAATAATATTTTAATCTCAATTCAACCTTGAATGAAAAAGTAAAACCTGAGCCAATCGAAAGACTGCATGAGCAGAAAAAAACTCTATATTTGGATTTATTTTTCTGGGAGAGGAACAACGCAAGTCCTGCTGCTTCTGCCACTGGTGGAGCTGGAATAAGTTTGTAAATTAGCAGGAGAGATTTAGTAAAAGCACAGGGCTTAGGCAAAGCAAACAGGGACAAAATACAATGAAAGAGAAACTGGAGAGGGAGTTTGGAGTGTTAGAGGCTGAATGCAATTGCTCGAGTTGGAACCTGACCAGGGTCCTGGGGTTAACACCTCTCCTCCATGGAAAGTGTCAGCAGAACTTTAATATTTGTAGTGTTCAGGATTCTGGGCTCGTGCCTTGTCCAAAGATTGGATTTAAAAAATAAATGTTGATGTTGCTGAGGATTCTCACGTGGAGGAGAACCTGTGGGCAGGCCACAGATTTGGTCAAGGCTAAATAGAAATAAAGCCTCAAGGTGAGTGAGGAGCCAAAGTCTGGCTTTCCCAAGTAACTCAGATGCTTCAGCCCAGCCCCAGCCATGAGCTTCAGGTGCTGGCTGGGAGTCAGGAGCTCAGGCTGACTCTGCACACACGCTCTTGGTTGGACCTGGGTGCTGAAGCCCAAATTTCTCTGTTGCCTTTTTGGGTTCAGGGAGATGTGCAAGGCAGAGAAATGTTCCTTATGCATTAAACAAAGAGGAATTGTGCCCCTGTTTACCCAGACACGGAGTCTGGAGCTGTTCAGGGCTCCCCTGACCCCTCCCACATGCTGTGCTGAGGAGCTGCAGTTGGGAGCATTTGGCTGCAGCAGAAACCTGCAGTGCCCAGCTGCTCCAGGCTGGCCACGGGCTGGAGCAGGCCCTGAGTTTGGGGACAGGACTGTCACCACCAGTTGGGGCACTTCCAAACAATCTAGAGGCATGAGGTAAAAAGGAGGGCTTTTGCTTTGATCTATCGGCTTTAATCATTTGTAAACATCTATTAATTGGCTGTGTCAGGCTCAGATCCTTATCATCTTCTGGTCTAATTTCCCCTGTTCGATACATTTCCTCCACTATAAAAATACCCATCACCCACCCCTGTCAGCACAGATTAAATCTAACGCTCTTTCTTTCAGCTCCTCTCCCCAGCGAGGCTGTAAAGCTGTCAGCTCCACACTTGACAAGAGCCAGGCCAACCTCCTTCCCTTTGTCTCCTGGAGGAGGGAAACCTTCAGGTGTCACTGGCTGGGCGGCCACAGGGAAGTCAGCAGAGCTCCACCCTTGCACTGATCTGAGCCCTGAGAGGAGAGAGGAGCTTCCCCACAGCAGCCGGGCTGTTCCAGGGGCTCTGAGGCTCTGCCTTCCTTCCCTGGCTTCCCGAGGAGTTCTGCACCCAAATTCTCCCTGGGGGTGCCCCAGCTGCTCAGGGACACCCGAGCATCTCCCTGATCATCTCCCTGATCATCTCCCTGAGCATCTCCCTGAGCCTCTCCCTGAGCATCTCCCTGAGCCTCTCCCTGAGCCTCTCCCTGAGCATCTCCCTGAGCCTCTCCCTGAGCCTCTCCCTGAGCATCTCCCTGAGCCTCTCCCTGAGCCTCTCCCTGAGCATCTCCCTGAGCCTCTCCCTGAGCCTCTCCCTGAGCATCTCCCTGAGCCTCTCCCTGAGCCTCNGAGCATCTCCCTGAGCCTCTCCCAGAGCATCTCCCTGAGCATCTCCCAGAGCATCTCCCAGGGCAGCGAGTGGCTGCTGGGGTGCAGGCTGAGAAAGGGGTGATGTCAAAGGAGATGTGCCCCAAGTACAGCTGAAGGGACAGATCCTGTCCAAACCTGCTGGCTGAGTGTCACCATCGTGTCCTGCTCCTGGGTTTGGACACAGCACAAAGGGGGTGGCTGCAGATAGCACACGTGTGTATTTGCAGGGGAATAGGGGATGCAGGATCCCTGAATCCCTCCGGGACTCTCAGCAGCTCTCCCATCACTCACAAGCCGTGTCTGAGCATCCCTGCAGGCACCCACAGGCTGAATGCTCTGCTTCCTGCCCAGCCAACAAAACAGCCTTTCCAACGGGGACGGGAGGAAAAAGCTCCCAGAGGCAGAGCAGGGATGTGCATCAGCCGTGGCACGGCAGAAAACAACTGGAGAGGAGAGCAGCTCCTGGCCACGGAGCCCCAGTGCAGTGGGAATGAGCAGGAACGGGAATGGGCAGAGCTGAGCAGGCAGGAGGGCTCTGGGAGGGCTTCAGCTGCAGTGGGAATGAGCAGGAATGGGAATGGGCAGAGCTGTGCAGGCAGGAGGGCTCTGGGGGGGCTTCAGCTGCAGCTCAGCTGGTCGGGAGCCCATGGGGGGGCTCTGCCTAACCCTCCTTGCCTGCCCTGCAGTGAGGTCTGAGGCACTCAAGGGTTCCAGGCTTACAAACCCCTCTCCTGCCCCTCCCCAGCTCACACACAGTGTGCTCTCAGCATTCCCTGCCCTGGGCAGCCCGGGATGGGGGCACAGGGGCACAGGGACAGAGCTGAGTGCCCAGGGCTCACACACAGAGTGCTCTCAGCATTCCCTGCCCTGGGCAGCCCGGGATGGGGGCACAGGGGCAGAGCTGAGTGCCCAGGGCTCACACACTGTGTGCTCTCAGCATTCCCTGCCCTGGACAGCCTGGGATGGGGGCACAGGGGCAGAGCTGAGTGCCCAGGGCTCACACACAGAGTGCTCTCAGCATTCCCTGCCCTGGGCAGCCCGGGATGGGGGCACAGGGGCAGAGCTGAGTGCCCAGGGCTCACACACAGAGTGCTCTCAGCATTCCCTGCCCTGGGCAGCCCGGGATGGGGACACAGGGGCAGAGCTGAGTGCCCAGGGCAGGTTTCCTCAGGCAGGTGCTGCTGCTGAAGCCCACGGTGATCCCATGCCAGGATCCCATCCCAGGGCTGAACCCACCGGGTCCAGCAGCTCTGCTGGTCCCTCCTCTGCTGCTGAGCCCAAAGGCTGAGAGAACAAGGGTGTCAGGGGTCCTAGGAGATCTCCCAAGGGTGGCAGCACAGGGTTGATGTCACTGCTGCCGTGGATTGCTCCAGAGCTGCTCCTGCAGCCCAGGACATCAGGCCAGGAGTGCTCACAATACATTTAATGTGCATGTTAGCACTCCATTAAATATTGACTATGCTTAAATAAATGATGCCGCCAACTTTCAAGGAAGAAAGTGCTTATTTTGTCAACACAAAATATCCCTCTGTGCCCGTATCCCCATTAGTCTGTCCGGGGCCAGAAAGTTCCCTGAACGAGGTCTTTGTAGCTGGTTTCACATGACATCACTTCTCCAAAGGAGACTCTGTTAGAGTGGAAAACTTTGGCCCTAAAAAGCCAGGTGTTCTAACCTGAGCATGTCAGAAAGACAACTGCAGAATTTTCTTTGAAAGAAGCTTGAAAAGAAGAAATTTGTCAAAACCAACTCTTTCCCACAAATTGTTTTGACATAAATGAGTCTGCATTTTGACAGAGGGATCCTTCAATGGAAAATCCCAGCAGCGCCTCCAATGTTCCTGACTCTCTTCAGAGCTTGCCATGCGTGTCCTGCAGCTGTCCCCAGTGTCACACCCTGGTGGTCCTGGTGATCTTTATGGAGGGCAAGTGTTAATTTGGGGGCTTAGCAGGTAAATGCATCAAAAAAGCTGGATCAGAAATCTGAATTCAGCCCCCCTTCAGTTAGGAGGTGAAGTAGAAGGCAAAATAACCCCCAGGTTCCCTCCTGAGTCAGTGGGGAGGGAGAAATCACATCACCCTTTCCTGGATATGTAGGAGGGTTGAATTTATTTGGCTGAATCCAGGCACAGCTTTGGTTTGTGCCATGCTGGGGGCCCATGGATGAACCCACATTCACCAGACTGGGTTTGGGTGTTCCTGGGACCCCAGGCTGGGTGTGGGGTGTGGGGTGTGGGGTGTGGGGCAGACTGCACCACCTCTGCTGCCTTTGCTTTCCTCTCCTGCTTCACCATCCCTTTCCTCAGGCTCCCTCTCAGCTCCCCTCTCTACATTTGTTTTCACAGCACCTTACAAATAGCTGGTGTTAATAATGCATCATTGGAGGTTCTTTTATCTGCTTTTGGTGCATCAATTATTGAAGGCCAGCACTGCTGTTCTCTGGTAATAATGGGGGTTTTGGTTTGTTTGCTTCTGTTGGGCAGGGGTTTCAGGGCAATGTTGTCACTGTGGCTGCTGCAGGACATGCAGCTCCCCCATCAGTGACCTGAGTGTGTCACCCTGGCTCTGAGCTCAGCTCTTGGCAGGGCACTGAAGCCAGGGGAGCCCTGGGACGTTTCTGCTCCTCGTGGGTGACTGGGACCGGTGGGCTTCTCCCTGTCCTGCCAGAGCAGAAATTCAGAACTGGAACCATCCCAGGTTTGGAAAGGCAGGGGGAGGAGGAGGCCCTTTTGGAGGAGCCCTGCTAAGCAAACGGAGTCAGGAGAGAAGGGAGAGATGTAAGCAAAGAACCCCAGAGGGTTTATTTTTATCACGTTCTCCCTGCCATGGATTCCCACAGCTCCTGGCTGGTTTCACCCCCCTGTCCCCATCCTGCACTCGCACTGGGATCCAGCCTGGCCCCACTTTCCCCTCAGTGCAGCCCCGTGCCCAGCCCCAGGGCAGGGAGGGATGTTCCTGGACAGGGATTCTCCCTGTTCCCATGGCCGTGGCCTCAGGCCATGCCAGGACAGCCCTGAGCACCCCTCCCTCCCCAGTCCTGCCTCTCCCCTTGCTGCCCTGCAGGACTCTGCAGGTTTGGGGTCAGTTCCTGTGCTCTGGGCACTCCTGGGCAGATAAATAACTCCATTAATTGTGCATATGACTAAAAGATTGATGGATGAGCAGGAACGAGCCTCCCCCACCCCAATTAGTCCTTCATCAAACACAGGACGTGCCCCTCAGGACACCACAGTGGGCTGGGGTATCTGCATACCTTTTGGACAGCGAGGTAATGGAGTGAGATTATCAGTCAATATTTAAATACAGACAAGATCTGAGCTCTTTCTGAGTTGCCAGTTGCTCTATTGTGGCAGTGACGTCCCGTGCCCTGGATCCCTCATTTTTTATCATGCTACATTACCCACAGGGCTCTGGCATTCCCACACCACTTGACCCCTTGACTCTGTTATCTCCATCTTGGAACAAACAAGAAACATTTTATTCCCACCAGCAAACTGTCATTCACATCAGCAGATTCTGCTGTGAGTCCTCAGCTCTTTTTTTCTCCATCTTCCTGCCTGCCCCACTGGGAGCTCTGGCTTCCCGAGGTGGAAAATACAGGCAGAATAAATCCACTCCCTAAATGCTCTCGGCCCTCCTGCTCCTTCTTAAAGTGGCAGGGCAGATTTATGGATATTTTTTGTTCCCTCCATCCCCAATTATTCCTTACTTTTCCTGGGTGTCTTTCAGTCAGTCATAAAGGGAGATAGAAGTGTCTGGCTGAACAAATCACCTGGTCATAGATTGGTCAGAGGTAGTAATTGCAATTAAGATAATACCTGAGTAACCTTCTGCTGCTCTAGTGCTTTTCTCCACAGCACAGCTGTGGTTGGAGATTCCAACCTTAACCTGAGCAACAGAGAAAGATATTTGGGACAAGTTCCTTTAATTTCCAGTGTAATCCTGTAATTTACTGGTTCCCCTTTGGTTTTAGTAAATAACTGGGCACCTTAAGCATGTCAAGCAATCCTGGAGGTAGATTGGATTTGAGTCTTGCCATGAGGGCTTTGGAGGGAGGTCATATGAGATATTTGGTGATGAAATAGCAGGGACTGAGCCTTGCAAGGGTACAAAGAGCAGTGCTGTGGGGTGAGGTTGTTGTGTTGTTGTGGAGGACCCACAGAGTCCCCCCTGAACACAGGTCAGTGCTGGCATTCCTGGGATGGAGGCAGTTGTTGGGATGAGGCTCTGGACAGCAGCACCTGGCTGCTCTGGTCCAGCTTTTGGCTTTTCCTGTCTCAGTTCACAGAGTAAAGCCTGGCTGTTCCTCCATTTAGGGCTTTGCTGTCAGATGGAGGCACCAGGACCTCGGCACAGGCTGAGCAGGGAGGAATTTACTTCATTTTTCAGTCAGCTGCAACAAAAACTCCAGTGCTGAAGGTTCACAGCCCCCTGCCCTCAGAGAGGACCTGCCCAAGTGTCCTGACAGAGGAGCCTTTCAGGGATCTTCTCTGTTTGGAGCTCTTCAACCCTCACCCCCATGCCCTTGCACAACCTGCTGGATCCCAAAGCCACTCTTTGCTTAGTTTGGGATGAAATTGGCCCAGGCCCTGCAGCACTTTAAGGAGACCCTGAGCACTGCCTGGTGGCTGTGGTGTCCCCTGGACACCTGGCTGGAAGGACACAGAGCCACCCAGGGCAGAGCAGGTGGGTGGGGATGTGATGTCCCTCCCTCTGTCACTGTGACCCTCCTCTGCACTTGCCTGTTTACCCAAGGGATGATGGCATTCCATGTCTGTCCCACAGGAGCATGAACCCCCTTTCCAGGTATCCAATGTGATGTCCCTCCCTCCTGGCACTGTGACCCTCCTCTGCACCTCCCCATTTACTCCAGGGATGATGGCATTCCATGTTTGCCCACAGGAGCATGAACCCCCTTCCAGGTATCCATGAGGAGCATGGCTGCCAAGGCAAGGGGAGCTGCATCAATGCCTGCAGATAAATGACTACACCCATTGTAAGGACTTGGTAAAGCCCCCATTGAAATAAATGGCAAAACTCCCAGAGATTTCAAAGGGATCAGCCCTGAATGTTTGTAATTCTCCCCTAGACTTATCATATATCCTCAGCGCTGTGTGCTATTTCCATAACAAGAGGTATGGCATTCCCTTACTTCCATGTTTGTTAAGTAACAAAGAGAGATTTCAAGGCTTGTAGCCTTCCCAAATTTGTCAGGCACCGAGCAGTCTCCCCGTGCGAGCTGTTCCCAAGCCCAGGCCTCGTTAGCTGCTCCCACATTATGAATATGCATCAGGGCTTGGTCGGGGTTTTGTTGGCATCAACAGTGACTTTGTCATTTAATGCTCTCCGGGGCTGTTTGAATCAACATGCACATTTCGAGTGTCAGCTTATTTCACTCCACTGCTTATTATTTTATTTACAAATATTCTGGCAATTTCTTGGGTTTATTCTGTCCCACGCGTCTGTAACTTTCTCCTGTCTGCTCCTCGCTGTTCTCAAGCCACAGTCTGTGGTTTCCCCTGCTTTGTCCTGGGGAGGGATCAGATTTACCCTCCACCAAGCTTTGCTTTGCTTCATTCCCCACGGCAAAATGCTGATCAGACCGGGAGGGGGAACGAGGGAGGGGTCTTTGCTCAAATGAGATTTACAGCAGCATGGGGAGCCTTGGGCCTGGCCTTCAATGGTCCAGACAGAGGGGCAGCAGTGCCAAGGCCACCGGGAATGTGCCTTGGCTTTCCAGCAGGAGCTCTGAGCCCATCTCCAGGCTCCAGGATTGATTGGATCTGCTCAGGGAGGACGGGAATCAGCACGGTGCTGCTCCAGCAAGTTGTGCTGAAGGAGCTCCTGGGAGGGATGGCTGCTGAGAAAGGCCAGAGGAGAAAGGATTGATGAGCTGTGGGTCAGGACAGGTGCACGGTGCAGGACAAGCTGGGGGCTCAGTGACACTCAGCAAGGTGATGGAGATCCAGCCAGGAGGGCAGCAGTGCCTCGGGGTGTGCCTGCAGGAGAGGAGGGATTTTAAACAGATAACTTGGACAGGCTAAACTGGAGAACAGGGGGAAGAGTCTATAATGCTCCAAATCCACACTGGTCCCTCTGCATAAACACCCCTGTCACGTCCAGCCCTTCACTCTGCCCTGGGGGTGGGAGCAGAGATCTTTTCCGGTCCGGGAGTGAGAGCTTTTCCTCCAACCACTCACTAGAGTTGGTGTTTCAGAGTAGAGGAAAGGTGCCTGCCAGGAATTCAAAAATAAGTATTCAAGCCTTGCTCATGTGCCTTGGCATGTTTCCCATCACAACTGCCAAGATGTCCAAACCTGAAACAAGCATCTTTAATAATTCACTGACGGATGCTTTTAAATATGTGTGGTTTATATTCATGCCAGCGCTGACCCTCCCTCCCTTCTTCCCCATCTCTCCTTCCTCTCCTTTTCTTGCAGGTGGTCTATTTAATTTCAATTTCAAGCTGTTGCCTCCTGCTTTGGTTCAGCAAAATGATGTGTCTTGACCTATTCATTTCATGTTTCCAAAATCTTTTACATTTCCTGCCTCCTTCACTCCCCTCTTCCCTGCTTGAAAAGAAAAAACCAATTCCAACTCGCAAAATGAAGAATTTCCCCTCATCTGTAGAAAATCTGGCCTCACTTATACCTGTAAAAACAGTTGTTTCCCTCATAGGAAATGGATTGCTCAGCACCTGAATTTTGGTTTGGTTTTTATCCTGAGGAGATTTTGATAAATCTCTGCCTGATTTCGGGAAGAAATGGGCAAACTCCCTGAAGGCTAAATTGGCTGTTTAACCTCCCAGAGCAGAGGATTTCACTGTTCCCATCAGAGCTTCAGGTCTTCCCCTTGACTTCAGCAGAGCCAAAGGATTTTTGGTGGGCAGAACCGTGCAGAGTGCAGGGTCCCAGGGCAGAGGGGAAAGCCAAGGTTCCCCTCCCTGCTGGGTGTGGAGGAGCTGGCAGGGAGGAACAGCAGCCGCTGCCCTTTGGAGAGGCAAAGGCTCTGCCTGGAGGAAAGGACACGGGAGCACTGTCCCCCTCCCACAGGAGGGCACACAGGGCCTGGCACAGGACAGGTTTGTCCCCCCAGCAGGTTCTCCTGAAGAAAAATACAGCGACAGGTCCTTGAATGATGGGGAGGTGATGTCAAATCCTCAGTGATCACAACGGACTCTGCTATAAACAGGGCTGTTTGTGTGGACTGAGCTCATGGGATGAACCAGTTTCCTTTCCTGCTTTGGCAGCATCAGCTTCCTCTTTGAATTCCTCCAGTCTGAGGATGCTGCCCTTCACGTTTTCCATCTCTTAATCCACGTGGGTGTTTGTGTCTCTACCAGAACATACAGAACTGAGTTCACCTTTTTTAACACAAACCAGAATTATTTGATATGAAAAAAAAAAAAATCAGAACAAATCACCCCCCGGGTGCTGTTTGCCATCATCCACCTCAGCCTCAAGGGCAGCCCCAGAGCACTGTGAGCCTTTGGCTGCAGAGCACACAGCTCTGGCACACCGTGCTCCGGGGAGCCCCTCCAAAAGCAGGGATAGAGCTGCTGCAGCCTCTCAGGAGCGTGTGGTGGCCACGTTAGCTGTGGCTCCAGGGGCTCCCAGCAAAGCAGAGCGGGTGGGAGCTGTTAGGGAGCTTAACTTTTCATTTCCTGTGTGGTTTCACATCGGGCTTGGTCTGCACGGTCGGGTTTAATTGATACACACAGCAACACTTTATGCACGTGCTGGGCTTCCAGAAATAACTGCTGGTGAGGTGGACACATCAGCAACAGCTTTTTGGGGTCTCCAGAGAACTTGGCTGGCAGAACAGAGATGTTTTAATGTTTGCTTTCCCTGCTTTGGACCCCAAAGAGTAAAACACGGCAGATAAATCATTCCATTAAAACCCAAATCTCCCTGCTCAGAACAGCCTTGTGCTCTGAAGGAATAAAATCTGCAAGGCTGGAAAAGCAAAGCAAAGGCTCCTGTGGGTGCTGAGGCCTGTGGATTGCCAGAGGGAGGCTCCTGGCTCCCTCCCTTCTCCCCATCCTCCCCGATGTTTATGAGGTGCTCAGCTCTGCGGTGTTCATCTCCTGCTTCACTCCATGACAGGGCTCTGAGAGCCTTTCTCCTGCTTGCCAAATTTTCTCCAGCCTTTCAGCCATTCTAACAAGCGGTGAGAGAACAGCAGGGCAGGGTCAGAGAAATTATTTCCTTGGAAAGAAGGAGATACTCTGTTTTTTAAACGTGTTGCCTTCATGCTTGAAGGGGTCCTTGAGCTGAGGTGCAAAATTGCCACCGAAATGAGAGAACAGGAGAGGCAGAGAGTGAAACAGAGTGATTCCATTGGGGTAATTCCAGTCTGGCAAGAGAAGGGTCAGAGATATGACATCTTCTTGGTGCTGGAGACACAGGAAAGAGTTTGCTCCTGGTCCTGGGAGCTTCAGCTGCACCTTGATGTTGCAGCTGCAGTCCCCATCCTTGGAGGAGACCCAGGAAGGGTTGGATGGGGTTTTCCATGCTCTGGTCTTGTTGGCAAAGGGGTGATGGGTCCCAGGTTGGAACTGATGGCCTTGGAGGTGCTTTCCAACCTCAGTGATCCCATGGTTCTGTGATTCCAGGCATGGAAAAGGACTCAGCTGAATTGTGCTGGTGGTTTTCCCAGGTAATGCATCCCCCAGGTTAGGGATGATCTTTTTAATGTAATTATCACACTAAAGACAGTTTTGAGCATTGGGAAAACAAACCCAGCTGATGCTTTATCCACTGAAACTCATTCTTTCTTCACGACTACCAAACAGTGTGAAAGTCTCAGAAATCCCGTTAAAATAAAACGTATGGATTTTATTTTGGTAGTGTGACAAGTTGTATGACTCAACACACAGCTCAGTACTTGAGTCATTAACTCAGTATTTCCCCTCAAGTCATCCCAAGAAATCGATCTTTTTATTCACTAGCCTTAGACAGGGCTGTGGCAGAACCAAGTGTGATAAGATCTGACACATCTGCTCCACGGGTGCTTTTGCAGATAGCCTGATTTACAGTAGACAAAACGTCTTAATTAAGGACCACCACACCGCGTTTCCCTCCATCTGCTCGGCAGAAATTCCCATGAATCCTGCAGGATTTTCCTCCCTCAAGCAGAGGGTCCTGCCATCAAACGAGCTTCTGAGGAGTCCCTGCCCGGTGTGACTCGGAGATTAAGGAAGGGTTGTCCAGACAAGAGCCCGGGATTTCCATCCAGGGCTCCGAGCGGGACTGAGGGAATCCAGGCAGGAGGGATGGGCTGTGCTGGGTGTCCCTGAGCCTTGGATTGCCCCGGGGCTCGCAGGGCATTTCCTGCAGGAGGAAATCCCGCAGGGAGCTGCACATCCTGGGCAGGAGCAGCTCCCGCTCCGCTCCGTGCATTCCCTGCAGCAGGCGCTGCTGGTGGGGTGGGATCCCCTCGCTGTGGAACCTCAGCCCCCATGGGGTGCATCCCTGCACATTCCCATACAGTGCATCCCTGCACATTCCCATGCGGTGCATCCCTGCACATTCCCATGCAGTGCATCCCTGCACATTCCCAGCAATGCTCCATGCAGTCCAATCCATCCCTGCACATTCCCAGCAATCCTGCACCAATCCATCCCTGCACATTCCCAGCAATGCTCCATGCAGTCCAGTCCATCCCTGCACATTCCCAGCAATGCTCCATGCAGTGCAATCCATCCCTGCACATTCCCAGCAATGCTCCATGCAGTCCAGTCCATCCCTGCACATTCCTGGTCAGTGTTTCCCTGCCGTGCTGGCTCAGGGCACCCTGAGCTTTCAGCTGTGCCCAGGGCACCCATCACAGCCCCTGCAAGGTAACCACAACTGGGCTCATTCACTGCTAGAGAAAATGTGTTTTTAATAATCTTTAAAAATAAAATCTAAATCCCTTCAGAGCCAATAAATCGAGTTTTACACCGTCTCATCTTCTGGCTTTAGAGTAGGGTTCAATGAAGGAAAGGTTGTCGGTATTTGGATGGAGAAGGGAATTAATTTGTGGAATTGCTGGCTCACAGTAGAGAGGCCATGGCCACATCTCCCCAAAGGAGTGACTAACAAAGGAAACAGCTGAAGTGGGACAGAAAACAGCTCAGCATTGTTAAACAGTGCCTGCCTGGCAAAAACCCCGGGGCAAGGCCACCTTGGGACTGGCTACACCATTCCTCCCTCAGCAGTGTGCATCCCTTGGTGTTCAGACATGATTAAATATCAGATAAAAGATTCATGCAGCTGAGTGTGTGTTGATAATTCAGGTTTGGACTAAATTTTCAGCACCTTTTGAGCTGCAGATAGTTTTTCAGATGAGTGTGGACAGAGGGAGATCTTTCTAGTGTGCACAGTGAAAAAAAAAAAAAAAAGCTTTGAAATCCCAGCTGGTTTTTCCTGCTTCTGAACTGCCCACTTTTGGTAGGGGAATGGATTTTCTTTCATAAACTCCCAATTGTAGTCAACTGAATGGAATTCTGAGATTTTATTTAATTGAGTTTCCAAGCCAAGTCAAGTACTTTGTTCTGGAGAGCTGGAAAATCACTTGGTGGAGCTCAGAATTGCCCTCTAGGTGTTGTCTCACTGCAGAGAATCCTTTTCCCTTCTGTGTAGGAGCAGACAGATGTATTTCTGAGTTAGCAAAAAATCATTTGAAACTTAGGCATAGCAAAGAAAAAGTCTGCAAAGCAATGATATCTCCTGAGCCAAGGAGGTTTTGCTGCCAAATGCTGCTGTTTGGAAAATCTTTGAACTTTTCAGGAAGAGATCCACTAGGACATCTTTCAATAGGAATGATTTTGTGCTATAAAAATATTATAAAGGAGTTCATGGTGTGGAGAAGTAATTACAGATGCCTTAAAATAAATCTCTAACTGTTTCAGGGTTAGAGTCCACAGTGGCTGTCTAAGTTTATTCAGTTTTATATTGGTGTGAAATTCCTCTGGCTCCAGTTTTTTTGCATATTACTCTTAAAAAGGGAATACATTGTCCTTCCATTCCTCTCCCCATCCATCAATCTAATCTAATTTAATCTAATCCAGCCTAAACTAAAATAATGAAGACAGACAACCCTTCAGAGCCAAACAATTAATTCATCCATAGTTAAAATGAAATTTCTTTTTTTTTCATTTGTAATTTCCTGTTGAGTTGTACAAGCCCTAAATGATCTCCATAACTTTGAAAGAAGCAGGTTATCATCTAGTCCAATACACAGCACAAATAGATGAGTGTAAATAGAAATCATGGTGCTGCTTTCTCCAGGTTAATCAATGAAAATTCAAAATAGTGTAAAATTGAACAGTGGTGTGTACCTCTCTTCAGGCATTCACTGCCAGGGGGAGACATCCTCAGCTCCCAGCTCAGTCAGGAGTGGAATTCAGGTGCACCAAAGCACTGGGGATGTGGGCACGGGTGGGAGTTTGTGGCTCATTTTCCAGCCACTGGAGGAAGGAAGTCTTGCTTTAAATGGAGCCTGTATGTGCAGAGTATTATGGGATGCCATTTATATGTGTATATAGGGTTATAGGGCTTCCGTGGGTATCTGCTCTCTCCAGGCTTTGGCAATTTGCTGTCCCCTGTGTGGTTATCCCACTGTTCTGGTTATCCCACACTCGTGGTTATCCCACACTCATGGTTATCCCACACTCGTGGTTATCCCAGTGTTCTGGTTATCCCACACTCATGGTTATCCCACTGTTCTGGTTATCCCACACTCGTGGTTGTCCCACACTCGTGGTTATCCCACACTCGTGGTTATCCCACTGTTCTGGTTATCCCACACTCGTGGTTATCCCACTGTTCTGGTTATCCCACACTCGTGGTTATCCCACACTCATGGTTATCCCACACTCGTGGTTATCCCAGTGTTCTGGTTATCCCACACTCATGGTTATCCCACTGTTCTGGTTATCCCACACTCGTGGTTGTCCCACACTCGTGGTTGTCCCACACTCGTGGTTATCCCAGTGTTCTGGTTATCCCACACTCATGGTTTTCCCACACATTCAGACACTGCTGCCATGGGGGCAGAGAAGGAAAGGCCCCTGCACTGAGGCTCAGGTGAAAAAACACTCTGGGCTTGACTGATTGGGGTAAATACACTGAATTTACCAGAGGTGTCCCTGATTTTTATGGTTAGCATGGGCTCTGCAGTCCCCTTCTGTGCATTTAACAGTTCTCCCTGTAGAAAGGGAGGGGCAGCAGACAAGAAATCCCCACGGGTTTAGATCCTGAGGAAAAGCTTGTGAGCTCTCCCTGCATTGGGAACCCTGTGAACCCCAAAATCAGTGTTCCATGAACCCCTGAATCCTTGCCCAGTGGAAAGGCCCCAGTTTCTTGTCACTCCTTGTTTTGTTGCTCTGGCTGTATTTTCTGAGCAGGGAGCACAGCTGTACAGAATCCCCCAGCTCGGTGTAATTGCATCAGGCACCTGCAGGCTGTCAGAGTGCCACTCAGGCTGGGGTAGAATGAATTTACTTGACGTGCAGAGGTCCTCATGTCACAAAAGGTTTTCTCATTATATCTGAGCTTTTACTTGTTTATCAAGAGTCTCCAAACCCTCATCCTCTCCACACTCACAACGGGAGAAGTGCTGCAGGAAGCCGCCTTTTAGCTCAATATTCACCAGAAAAGGCCCACCTGGCTGTGAGTTTTCAGTTTTATTTGCAGCTTGCAGGAGAAGATCTGGCTGCAAACAGCCTCTGTGGAGGATCATGGACAAGGGTGGAATGACATGGAATTCTGAGGAATGGCATGGACAAGGGTGATTCCTTTCAAGTGGCAGTGTAATACTGTCCCTGAGGTGTGTTGGGACACCTGGGGGTTTATCTCCCCTGCTCTCTCTCTGCTGCTGCTCCATGGGACACTGCTGCTGCTCCATGGGACACTGCTGCTGCTTCATGGGACACTGCTGCTGCTCCATGGGACACTGCTGCTGCTCCATGGGACACTGCTGCTGCTCCATGGGACACTGCTGCT
>VWYP01027661.1:0-10594 GCA_013400435.1 Pycnonotus jocosus | reverse complement strand
CTGCTGCTGCTCCATGGGACACTGCTGCTGCTCCATGGGACACTGCTGCTGCTCCATGGGACACTGCTGCTGCTCCATGGGACATCACTGCTGCTGCTCCATGGGACACTGCTGCTGCTCCATGGGACACTGCTGCTGCTCCATGGGACACTGCTGGTGCTCTGCAGCTCTGGGGACTCTGGTTCCTCTCTCCTTTGAGGGCCAGGGTGGGAGCCCTGTCTCTCATGAATGAGATAAGAGGAGACAAAGCCAATGGGGAAGAAAGGCAGCTTGTAGCTTTTCAAGTTCAATGAGGCTTACCAGGCTTTCGGGGGCCTCTCCGAATCAGAGGCTGAGTTAAAAGAACATGCAGAATTCAAAGCCTGTCCTTTTCCAGGCCCTCTGCTGGCTTTGAAAATCCTCCCAACTCATGTTTACTCTTGTTTCTCTCCCTCCTCCCCCTCTGCCCTGCCTTCCCCACACAGACACGCACTCAGCCCCTCTCCCCATGCCCAATTGTCACCCCAAATCCTCTCAGGGCAGCTCCTGGTGGGGTGATGCCCAGCCCCAGGGGCAGGTGGGGTGGCTGTTTCCAGGGTAATGTGGGTATTTATATCTCCACAGATACATTGATTATCTGTGGGGGATGGTATTGCCTGGTTTGCTCTGCAGTTTCTTTCCCCTTGCAGCACCATCAGCCTTTGCTTCGCTACAAAGTGAGTGCAGGTCCCCATCCCTGGAAGTTTCCTGTCCCTGGAAATCCCCATCCCTGGGAGTGCTCAGAGGGTGCCCCTTGAGCTGTGGTTCATCCCTGAACAAGGTGGTGCTGGGTTAATGGTTGGACTCAGTGATCTCGGGGATCTTTTCCAGCCAGGGCATTTCCCCCTTCCACACCCTCCTGCCCTCTCTCCACAGCTGGGGTGGATGCAGCAAAGCCAAAATTCACTGCAGACAGTACTGAGCACATTATTCCAGCTCACTGCCAGTGGGGAGGCTGTGCAGTGAGCCTTGGGATGGATCCTGCTGGAAAATTATCCTGCTTCCCTGGCTCCCACATTTCCCACAGGTTTTTCAGCAGCCTTATAGAAAGGGCAGTGAATAAACAGCCTGTCTGAGCTGGATTCCTCCTTTGCCCCAGGAAAGAGCTCAGGGGATGAGGGTAAAGCCAAGAGATGCCCCGGGAGGAGCTGGCATTTGGCTGCCTGTGGTGCTCTGGCTCTGGGAATTATAGGGGTCGTTTCCTTCCCAGGACTGTTGATCTTTGCACTTCAAATGCCATTTTTTCCAGGAGCTGTAATGATGAGGAGAGCCAGAGATGCTGAGGAACAGGCAGGTCACTCCTTGCAAGTGCCAGATGATCTACAACACACAATGATCAGGGCAGGACACTGCTTCATACACTGTGCAAGGTTTCTTAGGTAGCCCATGGGTTTGATCTCCACCAGGCCAGGGTTTTTATCAGTTTGTCAGTTCCAGTGAGGCAGGAGCATTTCTGCTGCCTGTCTGTAGTAAATTCTGGTTGGTCTTGTGCTGGCTGTAAGGCTGACACAGGGAGATGCTCCTCCCCTGACTCTGGAAGCAGCTGCAAAGGGAGCCAGGAGCAGATTGCCAGGCAGCCAAAGAGCCCCCAGGTGACCTGTTCTGGGGGATTCTTCTGTTCTGTGCTCTCTTGCTGGTGTCTCCCTTCTCCTCTCCCAGCAGCAGGACGTTCTGCCAGAGGGCTGTTATTTTTTACAGGGCTACAGACAATTAGAGCTGTCAAGGGCATGCCAGAGTAATTAGCATTTACGGTGTTAGGGGAGATTACCCTCGAAATGTTAATGGCAGGTGACTTTCACTGCACATGGTGTTGGAGCTGTGGCTGCTCCCAGAGCCTCAGACACACAGCAGGAGCACTCTCACTTTTGGGAGCCCTCCCCACGGCCCTGCTGCTCACACACCTGGTCACCAGGTGTCAGGACAGTGGGGTGTCCCACCAAGGAAGCTGTGCCACCACCAAGCCCAGAGAGGTTTGCTCTCCCCTGGTTCTCTGAGCTCTCCAGGAGCTGCTCTGTGTGTCCTGGGCACTCCTGGTGCCTTCAGAACTCAGATCAGTGTGAGCACACACAAAGTCTCAGCCTCTGCAGCTGCTTTGCCTGTGTTTTCAGAGGCCACAGGGTTTGATCAGCCCTCAGAAGCTTGGGAAGGGCTGCTCCGTGTGGGTGGGATGGACATGGAATGGTGTAAGACGCGTCTGATGCCCCAGGGCTGCTGGTGAGTCACAGATTCCTCTCAAGCCAGGATGTGCTCAGCTCAGATCACACATATCAAACAACACACAGCTCTTCCTGTTTGTTTGATGGCACCTGGTGCAACAGGGCTCAACCAACACCTCCAGCAGAGCTGCAAGGAGGAAAATCCAAAATAGCTGCTGCTTGGAATGGCTCAGAGACATAAATTTAGAGCAGAACCCTCAATCTGCCCCAGATCCATTGGAAAACATTCCCAACTTTGCAAACCAGAACTATTTTCTAACATAACTCTGGTGTCCACACAAGAGACCCCAATACCCGGTACCTGTTGGTGCCAGGTTGTAAAGGACAATTCTCCCCCTGGCTGTGAGAGGATGGTCCCTGCTCCTGGCTGGCTGCTGCAGGGGTCTCAGTGCCAGCACCTTGCTCAGTGCACCTCACCTGGACTGTGCTTTGCATTTGGGCAGATGGCAGGAAGCCCATTTCTTGTCTTGTTGGGGTTTGGATCATGGAAAAAGTGGAGGCTGAATAATGAATTCTTGTGGCCCCTTGCTGGGAGTGCAGATCTAAAAGACACCCATGCTTGGCCTGAAGGAGATGCCCTTTTCCCATGGTCCCAGGAAAAATATCCATAGCAAAATCCCTTGGCTTTCCCTGCTGGTCTGCAGCCAGGCTGCTCAGAGGGTGTTTCAGCTTTGGGTTGTTTCTGCTCCCTGAAGGCTCTTGAGCAGACCCAGGGCAGGGTTTGTGACTGTTAACTCAGGGAACAGCAGTGGTTTAACAGCTGAGGCAGCCTGGCCCTTCCTGTTTGTGCTTCCCAAGGGCATCTGTCCTGCCAGGGCTAAAGGGGAAGGGAAAACAGCAGTGAGGAGGGTGTCCCACACACTGCCCTGGGGGAAAGAGAGGAAGAAAAAGGGGGTGAAGAGACAAGGAGTTAAAATGTTCTGTTCTTCAGGTCTCCTATGTCTGCCCTTGATGTATTAAACAAAGGCAGAGGTGAGGGGGTTAGCAAACCTTGGGAGGGGCCCCCCAAAACCCAATTTGTGTGACACTAATTCGATTGAGGAATAAGGAGATTCATTGCTGATGCTTCCGTGTGGCTGCTCCCCGAGCAGGAGAAACGCCCCAGTGATGCCCTTGGAGATGGTGCCCTGCTGCCCCTAGGTGGTGCTGGGTTCAGCCACAGCAGCACTGCAGCTGGCTCAGCTCAGCCCAGCCTGCTGTGCTGGACAAGCACATTCCACACCAAAATAGGGTTTGGCCTGGCAGGGGCTCATCCTTCCAGCACTGTGCAGTCTGCTCTAGGGTATCTGCCCCCGTGTCATCTGAAAGGATGGGTTCAACCAACTGATGGGAATCAAGGCCTCCTTCGAGCAAACAGTGGCAAAAGTGCTTCAGATAAAGCAGAGATGTGGCTGCTTACAGGCAGTATCTGCATTTTAAATGGAAATGAAACACTTTGCAATATTCCCAGGATGAAAATGGAGCAGGGCTCTGCCAAGGGTGTGGGGCTGGCAGGTTGAGCTGCTGCACAGACAATCCAGCCACGCTGGTTCACCAAAGCCAGACCTGTGCACAGCTCTCCAGAGCATCTGCAGCCAGTGGGACGAGTTAATAACATCACACAGGTGTGAATAAACCCCCCAGGTGCAGCCCTGTCAGCGTGGCTGCAGCACCTTGATCATATCAATGAAGGGAGTGTTTGGGTCCTGAGCACCCTCCCAGAGGGGCAGGCAGGAGGGAGGGCTCCCAGGACTGGCATTCTCCACATGGAAATGGAATTGGCCCAAGCCACGACCTTGTTACAATGCATTAACTCAAACCGAGAAAAAAGAGACTCCAAAGCCAGGAACAGTGAAAGGAGAGCAAAAAATGTTTGCACAGAGTGCATCTGCCTGTCCACCAGCTTGACTGTGGATATTCAGAATTACCCCGCTCCAGGAGAGCTTTTCCCAGCTGACAACACTCCAGTAAGTGCAGCACCTCTTCAGGAACACCATGAACTTTGCCAGTTTTCTGGCTGGCAGCAAATGTGCCACTTGCAGAGCACAATAGGAGCTGTTTCAGAAGTAGAACAAATCTCACAATAAAGCTGAAATTCCCCTGCTTTCCTGAAATCTGAGGATAACTAAATTCACTGAAAATTAGGGAAGTGGCAACATTTCCACTGGTTTGGAAAGTTCTGGAGGGTTTGATATTTCAGTTGATCCTCCCATTTTAATAGAGACTTGGGGACTGGCAGAAGCAGGGTTCAGTTCTTATTTCTTCAGCCAGGACATTTGGTTTGTCATCTTGGGATGTTCATGATTTAAATTGCCATTCTAATGATAAAAGTCTATGTCCAGAAAAATTAGGAAAAGTTTCTTATCCCAATAATTTTTGGCACTGAATAAGAACAGTGCCAGTAGCTGTTAGACACCCTCTGCATCTTTTCTAGAAGGACTGTTACTGCTCTTTCTACTTTAGGAGTTGGTTGAAGGTATCTTACATATTTTACATCACATCAGAGTTTTGAAAGTCCAAATTTTGATAGTAAATATTACACCTCTCCTCCACTGCCTGTGAGACTGATCCTTTATTATTTTCTTCTGGTTTTATCATTCTTAGCTTCAAAATATAGAATGACTGAGTAGAAAAACAGGTAGGGAGGCATTTCCATAAACTGTTTATCCTTCCTGCACCTTCCCTGTTTTGCAAGACCAATGCCTTCCCCACCATTAAGATGAGAGAGGCAGCATCCTTTCTCCTTTTAATATCAAATTCTCACTTTGCAGGAAGTGCCTATAGAGACACCCTGTAGCCACCATCTTTAAAGTGCTGAATCAAGGAGAAAAAAAGGCCCTTTGAAGAGCAGAAGCATTTCCCTGGCTTTGCTGTTGATGCAAGGCTGTGCAGATAGGAAAATACCTGGAATGCTGGCTGCAAAAGGGGAGCACTGCCAGGCCTGTGCCCAGACAGCTTTCACTTGAAAGACCTTGGTGTCCATCTGTAATTCCTCTCAGGCTGGAAAGACTGCAAAACCTCAGCTGGAAAAGCAAAATCGCAGCCAGAAAAGCAAAATCTCAGCTAGGAAAGCAAACTGTCTGTCCCTGCCTGCAGCTCCTGCTCACTGAGGGTTTTCCATGGCAAAGCTCAGCCCGGGCGCTCCAGTCTGAGGAGTCTCTTTATTGTTAATGAGGCAACAGAACTTCCTACAGCCCCAAGAATCCAGCCCAGAGAGCTGCAGCTTCCCAGGCAGATCTCTCTGTCTCTTTCTGTCTCTCTGTCTCTCTCTGTCTCTCTCTGTCTCTCTCTGTCTCTCTGTCTCTCTGTCTCTCTCTCTCTCTCTGTGTCTCTGTGTCTCTCTTTCTGTCTCTGTCTCTGTCTCTCTCCCTCTCTTTGTGCTTGTTCACACAATTTGATTCCCTAGATACAACTCACAGGAAAAAGACCTTTTGCTCTGGAAGGGAGGCAGTGACACCTTATCTACAACAGTGCAAACAGCTGCTGGTTCATTCCCTGCAGTCATTTAATGTAGCAGTGAAATGCACTCAGCTGCACAGTTTGGGGAAGGTAGCACGCTGTGTTTTGATTGCATTTCTCCTGGTTTGCAAAGCTTGACCTGGAAATGAAAACTCTCCATCCCACGGGTATGAGCCATGAGAGGTTTGTGTGCTGCTTGCTGAGTCGTGCTGAGCTCCAACCCATTGCAGGTCCTGCAAGGGAAAAGCCCTGTCCCTGAGTTTCAGCAAGGATCAAGGGTGGAGTGCCAGGATAAGCAGGAAGGGAGCAGAGCATGGGGCAGACCAGGAAGGCAGAGTGCTCGTGCTGGGTGTCTCTCACATCACTGAACCCCCAGCTCGTTTCTGGAGCCTGCACCTGCTGTGTCCCAGCCTGCTTTTCCTGCCTGGAGAGCTCTGAGTGCCCTGGTCCACACTGATCAGTGTCACAGCCCGGGAGGGAGCTGCTCATTGCTCTAAAGAGCATTCCCACTGCAGGGCACCTAATGCATTAGGAGAAGGAGAGGTGCCACCACTCACTCCACTCATCATTTTCCATCTGGTCAGTGGTGCCAGCAGTGAGATCCAGCAGTCCAGGGGAGCAGGATTAATTTGTTAAGGAATGACGAGCCAAAGGCCCTCTGCAGAGGGGTGCAGGAGCGAGCAGTCATCAAGGAAAGAGCTGTTCCACTGATGCACGAGAAAAATGCAGAGATGGATGGATACTGCTCAGAGTCAAATGGTAAAGTGTAACTCACAGACATAAGGTGCCTCCTAAGGAATTACCGTGATGTATTTGGGCTTGGATTTTCAAAGTCACCTAAAGGTAATTTCTTCAGGATCTTTAATACAATGTATTGGTTTGCTTGGAGAAAAAAAAAAAAAAAAAGAAACCCATCCATTTTAAACAAGCCCGGGAAGACAAACATCCAGCTGTAACTTAAAAGCATTGAGGGCTACATATCCATTTGGAAGAGGAGAGTAATTTTTCAGGGAGCTGAATGCGATGAAGCACCCGGCTCCTGCCGTACCTCAGGGGAATGTCAGCACTTTCAGTCAGATGGAAACACAATGGATTTGGTGTCAAACCATTCCTGTGCCCAGAAAAACGCGTAAAAAGGTTTCCAGAGGATGTTTAGAGGATAACACAGGGCTATAATATGAACTACATGGCAGTTTAACACACAACTACATTGTATAATGCAGTGTAATGGCACAATGTCCAATTACCCAGGAGAGGTGACATCTCCTCAGCTGAGCAGCTGCACTGTCAAATATGGCCAGTGTGAGCCTTGGAGAGAGTTATTGAAATGGCAGAAATTAGCGTTAAAGTCATTGATTGGTATTTCCTTAAGACGCAATAATATCCCCATAAATCTTTGGATAAGAGGAATGTTCCTGAGACGTTAAAGGACTTTGGGGATGTGTGCAGTGTGGGTGACTCTCAAGGAATAATAAATGGCTCTAGGTGACTTGTTGTTATGGCTCGGATACTGCATGATATTAACTTTAAGGGCTGCCTTCAGAACTGGGGAACTTTATGGACTCCTGTGTTTTATGATCTTGTACCCTCCAGTCCTTCCTCCAGGCGAGCAGGATCCTGTTCCACCCCTGATTACCAGGTGGCTGCTGGCACCCAGCCCCTCTCTGCACCTTTCCCTCTGGCTCAGCCCCCCTAATGAATGCTACTTTTACTGGGTTGGAATCAAACCACTTTAGACCATATTTCCTCAGCCATAAAAAGTTATCTGGGGTTTTACTGATTCTGAGTAATGTATTCACATTAGCTAATTAATTAATCTTGTTGAGTAACATATTAATTTCCTTTAATTTCCTATCCCTACTTGAAAGGTAGCATTTTCCTGAAACCAGTGTGGTGGGGTAGGAAAGGATTTGTAGATTTGGGCTTTCAAAATTTTGTAGTTTGGAGGCTCAGCTCTGCTGTGCAGCAAAACACACGTGAGGATGTGCATGGCCACACACAGAGACAGAGCCCTGCCTTCACAGGCATCATTTCTGTCAACAAAAACAGGCATTATGGCCCAAAAAGGCCTTTTAATGTCAGCAAGGGGCTCAGGAGCTTTCTTCCTGTTTCCAAAGACGCTCAAAGCCATCTGCAAGGGAGCACTGAGGCGCCCCAGAGGAATTTCCGTGCCTAAATCCACCCCAGGTCTTTGACACCAAGCAGGACTCGAGTGAAGCAGAACCTTCAGCACTCTCTGCCTTCTCCCAGGGGTGATCCCAGATGTGCCCACAGCAATCCTCACCTGCTGTTCCTCTGGTGGGGTGTGACAGGGCTTGACAGGCAAGGCAGGGGCATGGGGCAGGTTCTGCCCCCCATCAGCACCCCCTGCCAGGACACTGCTCCCCCAGCAGGGCAGGAGCTGCAGGAGAGGCTCAGCCAGAGACATCTGGACTTTTACATGATTGTTGTATGGAATGTCCTGCCTTGGTGCTGTTCTGCCTCTTTCTCCCCAGCCAGCCCTTGCTGTCCCCTCATCCTTCTCATTTGTCCAGTGCTGGAAGGGGTGACAGGGCTGATATTCCTTCACTCAGCCTCTCAGGAACTTGGTTTTGTTTTTCTCATTTTCTTCTTTTAAAGATTTCTCGGTAGCTCTCATCAGCTGTTTATATTCAAAGGTTGTCAAACTTATTTCATTTAGCAAGAGCATTCCCCTCTCTGAGGAGGCTGGAAGAGGGCAATGCTCCTGCTCATCTTCACTCTGATGCCTCTTAATTGTCCTCAGTTAAAAATACTGATTAAAAAAAGATGAAGAAAATAAAGAAACAAGCAAGAAGTGTAGGTATTTTTCTAAATAAGTGGCACAAATTCACAAATCAAACCCAAACATTGGAGGTTTTTTGCAGGGAGCTGTCTGGGTTGTCAGTTAGGGAAATTAGCCCATCTATCACAGGCCTCTAATTTCCCACTTCCCCTGAAATGTGTGGGCTTTTAGAGAAATTTCTTAATTTTTCCCTCATTATTGTTTCTTTCTCAGTTCCTCAAGTTCTTAAGTAGAAAAATCCCAGAGGATTAAAGTGTCTAAACCAGAAACTTTGGAGCTGTTCTGTTTCTTGCATGAACCTGTGTTGTACCCCTGTATTGGGGTGTTTGGGGATGTGTTACAGGGTGTTTGGGGGCTCTGTGTGTGCAGGGCTGTGCCTGTGCTGTCCCCTGCACTCCCCAGCCATCCCCAGCCAATCCTCCCGTGGGTGCCCATCCCTCACCCTCCTGTGGGGTTTGCCACCCTTCCCTTCTCTGTT
The DNA here is from genome assembly GCA_013400435.1 of Pycnonotus jocosus. Classification (NCBI taxonomy): domain Eukaryota; kingdom Metazoa; phylum Chordata; class Aves; order Passeriformes; family Pycnonotidae; genus Pycnonotus; species Pycnonotus jocosus. The sequence goes on along the minus strand of VWYP01027661.1, from coordinate 1,641 downwards.
TGATGCTGTGGCTGCCCTGCAAACCCCTCAGGTTTCTGGATGTGTGAGGATGGCAGAGTGGGAGAGGGAGCTGGGACAGGGGGGGATGGATGCCTGGGGGTTGGTGCTCCCTGGCCCCCAGGATCGCTGCGCTATCGCCTTGCACTAAATTGTGGCAGTGTTTAGCAAATTGCATTAATTAAAGAGGCACATCTGGCCCCTTTATCAGGGCCTGTGCAGTCCTGGTTTCGATCCTGCAGTGACAGACTCTGGCAGTATCAGCATCTCCAGTAAACACTCGTTGCACGTGGGAAGGCTCCCCTTGCTCGGGAGAGCCGGGTCCAGCGGAGCACAGAAGCCCCATTGAGGATCCTTTAATAACCCTGGAAAGGAAAATCCAGTCATTAGTGAAGTTCAGTCAGCCAGGGCTCTGTTGATAGCAGCAGCTCCCCTGCCCTGCCCTGGCTGGGCTTTTCCCTCTTCCAAATTAAAGATCTCCCATCACGTTGTAAGTTTGTGCTCAAACAGTGACTGAACCAAAAGAGCTGAAAATAAAGCTCAGCTCACCTGGGACTCCCCTTCCTTTTCCCCTGCAAGCACCCCCAGCCTGCACTGCAGCCCCCTTCTTGAACAGAAAAGCTCTCAAACAAATACTTTGCTTAATTTTATCCAACTCTGCCAACCACCTAGAGCCAAGGAAGGGACCTGACACCCTCCAATAAAGGATTAATGCACTACAAAAAGATACAGATTTCAGCTCTGAAACCACCTAGATCCTTGGGGGGAAAAGGGCAAACTTTCATCATAGGACTTGGTCCCTGCACACCCAAATCACTGAATTCTCACTCCATTGTTTCATCCCAAGTATTTTTAGGAACACATCCCCTTAGCACAGGTAAAGGATACTTTGCCCCTACATCAGGTGCTGTTCTTAAAATAATGGGCCGTGAATGAGGCAAGTTACCTAATGGAACCGACTGTCTCAACAGGTAATGGTATTTATGTAGTTTTCCTATGACCAGAAACTTTGGTTTTTTATTTTAGTGACATTCACATCCCAGTGCATCGGGCACGGCATTAAAGGGCTCATCAGTCAAGCTCATAGGGAGAGGTAGGGGATGAGAGAGAAATTAAACAGCAGCACTCATCTGGGCACACAATGTCAAAGCTGGCTCTCGTGTTCACGTTTTAGGCTGATAAAGGGCTGAAGGAGTGGACAAACTCACACAATACAAACATGTCTGGGTGACAATTAGATTAACATTTTTAACTTCCTGGTTAGAGTTGAGTGTATTTAGGAGCCCTTGAGCAGACAGCCTCTGAAAGGCTGCAATTTGTGTGCTAATAGAGTCAGCCCTTCCCTGAGCTCCGCTGAGCCCCCTCCGTCCCCCCTCCACAATAATAGGGGACCACTGACCCCGAGTGCTATTTGTGATGGCCTGGAAATTGTAGATAATGACACGGTGCCTGAGACGATTGCTCCACCCATCTGATCCCGCACTGCCAGGGCAGTTCTTCCTTTGGGATCGCTGCCTGTGTGCTCCGTGGGGTCTTTTTTGGGAGGGTGCTGCCAGCAGCCAGGCTGGGCTCTGTTTGTCCTGACAATTGGGAAGCAGAGCCCTGAGCCTCGGCAGACACACGGGCTGCTGGAATGGCTGCTGG
>VWYP01027660.1:260958-294228 GCA_013400435.1 Pycnonotus jocosus | reverse complement strand
AAAAAAAAAAAAAAAATCTAAACTTTCTTCAGTCACAGGGGAAATGAACTGCAGAGCATCCAAGCACTTACATGAGCAGGACAGCACTATAGAATGCCTTGTCCAAGCCACTGGTAGGAAAAGGCAGCTTTTCTTCAGCCTGTTCCTCCTGCTTCTGGGCTTTTAAAAATCATTCCCAAACCCTACCAAGAGATCAAGATATACTTCAATTTTGTTCTTTAAACAAAAACAAAAACCAACAAAAAAACCCCCACCAAGCAACACAAGCCCCACACATATCACTTTCATCTGTTTGTAAATATTTCATTGGTCTGTATTCTGGATACATCTGATATTACTGTGCACTAAGACTTCTGCACATGGTGAGCAAAGCAAACTGAAAAAAAAAAATTCCAGGGGGAGAAAGGGGTGTTTGTAATTTTAGTTGAAGTCCAGGATGGCACTTATCTGGTGATTTCAACAGAGTAGGTATTTCATTATAACTGATGAAAAAAAACTTTAAACTAATTTAATTGGTACACAGATTTGAAATAATGTAAAATGTTTTCCTTATTTCTACTAAAGCTACATGTATATATACATATATTTATCTATATAGCTGAGTAACTTTAAAAAAGGAGACAATATAAATAAAATCACCTAGAGAATCATTAAATGATTTTAACAAGTACAAGTTATTGGTGAGTCTCCCTTGTATAGAATCCAAGTTATGGAGAAAAAGGAGAAGAGGATGCTAGGAATATGTAAGGTAGTCTCCATAGACAACACAGAGTAAATGTACAAAGATAAGACAAGAAAAAAAATGTTTGTAACTTTTATTAGCTAAGCATATACCCAGAAAAAAAATAACACGTATATTCATATATTCAACTGACATATATGTTTAGCTTCAAATCTGCTAATGGTAACTGTAGATTTAGTACAAATAAACTGGGTTCAGAGCTGAAGTCATGCAACATAGTCCAGCCCAAATGTTTGCAGGGGCTGCTAGATTTTTCTTCAGATTTAAAGGTATTGCTCAGATTTCAGTCCACAATTTGGCAAGAAGCTGATGAAACAGACTTGGAGATTCTCTTCCCTTTTGGCCTTAGTGATTTTCTGTGCCATTAATAGATAAACTTGCAATGGTTTTGTGTTATGAAACAGTTTCTATGTTGCTGTATTGTGTGGTGTAGTTCAGTGTTTGTAAGGCTCTAGGGTAACATCTACTGCAGTTGATTTTATATGATTTCTTACGAGATTTTTAAACTTCAGCTGTGTATAATGTTCACAGGCTGAGTTGTCTTCTTCAGTTGTTGCAAGGTCTCACAAAACCATGTGGACAACAAAACTGGTTCCCTCCAGGTCTGACAGCTGGTGGTCCTCAGATGGATCAGCCCTGAAACCTTGGGAAAGCCAAGCAGGAAAGCTTTGCTGGAAAGACTTAAGTATCTTCAGTAATACACTAGTAGGGTTTTTGAAAGCCTTGAGCTCCACATGATTTTGTGCCAAGGATTTTCTCTGAGTTTACAACAGTTTGAATTGTTTGGTTTCCAGCAGTCACAACCTCCATAGACTCTGTCAGCCAGGCTGCTGGGAAGCTTCTCATGTGTGTCTTGTGGGACGCCTGTCCCCAGATGTGGTACAGAACGGCTGAGCCTCTCACTACTATCCAACTGAGAAGGTTCTGTTCTGTTCACTAGCCACTGGCTGTGAGACCTGTTATCTTTGCTGAAGCAAAATTTGCTCAGGTTTTCCCTTTAGAAAGGGCAAAAGTATGTCTCTTTCCTTCTTTAGTTTCAGTGTTTTGAGGTAAAGATACTATGGGAACAATGCTGTAGGTTTCGATAAGACATCATTATTGTCTAAGAAAGCAATTAGATTGTTGGAAGCACCTGTTAATATTCTCATACCAGAAACCCATATATTTTATGCAAATATACAATTTGTCTATAGCTACAGAAATATAAAAATAGGTTGCAATTTATAGCAGCAAAAACATTCAAAACACCCAATAATGTTCTTGGTTGTTAATTGGTCATTTGCTACAACTTCTTTCCTTACAGACATAAGCTCAGAGCACTGAAAAGTTAGAGATCTAAAAGAGATTCCACTCAAACTGAGCCCAGGTGGCTGAGGGATACACATCTACCAATACTACTATTTATCTATGGAGGCCGTGTTTGAAACACAGGTCAAATAGTGAATGTAACGTGATGAAATATCTTTAGCTGTCAAGCTAAGCTGTAGTAGGTTGTTATATGGAACATAAAAATAATTTCAAAAATCATGAAATATTTTAGAAAAGCCTGCCCCTGCAGAAAAAGGTGAAGAGTTGGAGTAAAACAGGAGTTTATTTGTACAAGCTCTTCTTGAGAAGTTTAATCTATAAACACCTCTGGTCTGAATGTATCTGAGTAACTAGCTCAGTGGACTTGGGTTATATTTATTCCTTCCATTGCAATGGACTAAACAAAGGCAAGCTTGGAAGGGTCATTACTGCCTGATTCCTAGTGCTTCTTCAACAGCTCTTCACTGTCTGGTGGACACGAGCAGAGTAGGTAAATCTGATTTGAGGTCTTCTTGCTCCATCTAGTTATAATAATTCACTAAATAACTTCCTCTGTAAGCATAAAGCTCTTGATAAAGATTTTCCCTACACATACACATCTATTTTTTAATTATTATTTTTCATTTATATACAGTATACCAAATTTGACCATGACTGATTTGCTTTTTCTCTGCAACATGACGGAAGAAAAATTTTTTGCATGTTGAATTTCACCATGCTTGAAATGCCAAGGGAGCAATGTACAATCTGATAAAGTCGTCTTCAAGAAAGTTGGGGATTTTCCATTTTTTTTTTTAAATTCAACTCATCTCAAGTCCCGATTTCTTTTCAGAAGATATGCTCCAGCCTTAATTGGGGTGCTCAGTCTAGGGTAAATGGGTGAAATTTAAGGTCCAGCAATACATAAGCAGTTTTTCTCAGTAATCTCACAATCTCTTCAATTCTATGCATTTAAAATGAAGAATCTTGCAGTGTGCAGCCTGCAGTATGTTAAGTATTTTTGGAACATGGGCAAAGCATTTACACCCAGCAAGTAACTCTACATCACTTGCACAGTGAATTCTTTCCTGCTGTGCATAAAATACAATATAACTGAGAACAAGTCCAGATTGGCAGAGTACAAGTGTATGGATGGTCTCTCCAGTATTGGTTCAAAGCTGTTGTGCAATGGCGATGAAGCCCCTTTAGATCTCAGCCCATGTCACTGAGATCTGTGTTCTGTGAGGCTTAACACCTTCATTTCTGCGGTCCAAAAATCAAGCCCTGTGATGTCAGGGTGACTCTTCAGTTCCTCTTATGAATAAGTCTTTGAAATGAGGGAAAACAAGACAGATCCTTAGAATCATGGTTTGAGGAAAAGCTTTGCCATTAGAACTACCAGCCATGACTCTGCTTTGCCGAAGAGTTTGATAACACAAAGATTAAAAGGCTAAAAAATATGAAAGGAAGTGTGAGGCAGCAAAAGCATGTGTTAAGAGAAGGTAGAATGATAAGTGTTTTGAGGGCAGTTAATCCCTCATTTGGCTTTCTATGAAGGTGTACATTACACAAAGAAAAATTACCAGATATTTTACTCTTTACCTTTACATCTCCATGTTGCCCAGAGTCATGGTGAACGTCCCTCATTTTGGTGGGAATCACATGGGAGCTTCATTGTGTCTGGCACGATATGTCAAGTCAAACATAGGAGCTGAAGAAGTGCTCAATTAGTACTGTTTGCTTTGTGGACCTCCATTAGCAAGTATAAATTTGTACAGTGGTCACCATTTAAAAATCAATATTTACCAAGGGTTATCACATCATCAAGCCTAGGACACTAAGTAGTTCCGTAAACTTTGAGCAGAAAATAATACTGCAATCTGGTAAATATTTAACAGACGTATCATTTTATGGTAACCACTACTTTTGATACAGGTGTTCCTTACCTCTTCTTACCTAAACCTTCCATTAAATTGCATTGCACTGAACTTAGGCTTCTCTTCAGCCACACTTCTGTTAAAGGAAGAGGGAGGAAGAACATAGTGAAACTGACTTTATAATGAATCTAATGAAAATAACTGTAATGAATAATCACTTTAATTTTTGTTGCCCTCTTATCCCAAAACATATGATTCAGCAGGGATTCCCTGTGGAAATATATGAACATATGGCTAAAATATATCTAGGTAAAAATAAGTCAGGTTCCTTTTTTCTCTGTGTGTAGTAGGGTATTTTCTGTTTGGCAAGGAAGGCTCCCCAGTAGCTAGTTACACTGTCCAGTTTCTTTCAATATAACCACCCTTCCTTTGATGTGGAAGTAACAGATGTTTAAGACATAAGAAATTAGACTGTGATTACTGAGAAACAAGTTAATTTCAATTCATTACTTGATGTTCTCATTCACTTGTTTTGAAAATGACAGTAGTTAGTAGGGTTGTTGGGTTTTTTAATTGACATATTTTATGTTTAACAATCAACTTAAACTTAACCTATGCACACCTCTAATTTTGAAACACATCATTTGCGAGCTAATACGTCACTTTTTCATTGTAAATTGGAATTATTTCCAAAATGGCTTCACTTTAATTATATGTACGTGTACCACTTAGCCAGCTTATTTTCTTGCAGGCAATGGGAAGAGGTAAGGAGAAAGCAGGAAGAAACAGCTTTGGTTTTTCTCCCTTTCACAAAACAAGATCATTCCCTCCTGGTTTTCTAAAAAAGAGGTATTTCAAATAAGCCACAGGAAGGGCTTGGCAGGGGAAGGATTAAGTTTGGGGTTTTCTGCTGGACAGGAATAGGCATGATTAAGAAAATGTCTTAGATAGCTCATTAGCTTTCAATGTGTTTGGTTGATAAAGATAATAATGTTCATACAAGTACTGTAAGACATATGACTTGGTACCTCATGAAATTTTGCTTAAGAAAGTAAAACAACAATAAACTCAACATGGTGTATCTTGAATAGCTTTAAAAGTATGAGGTTTTCTTGAAATTGCAAACAAGGAATTCTCACAGAAATTATGTTTTCCTTGTCCGGTCCTCAGGGATCAGATTTTAATGTCATGCTGTGAAATATTTGTATTGGTTCAGAGTAAAAGGCTTAGAATAGAAAAGAAAAAAAGAAATTTTGTTTTGTTTGAAAGAACTTCCTGAAATATAATGCAGTTAACTGTCACAAGGAGGATACCTAGAAAAGCTGAGGGTTTATCAATGAAGACTTTTAAGAATTGATTAATTATATTGGGTCTATGTAAGTTCACTTTCATCTGATCTCTAGTAGAGGTATGGTCTAGATGACCCTTTAAGACCCTTCCAGAACTACATGATTTGAAGCCAAAGTGATAATTTACAAATTCTGGGGGTGGTTAGAAAACCGTATCAGTGATAAATAAAAAGAGACTGATGAGACAATGCCAGCTGAATCAGTCTCCTGATAACTCACATATGAGCAACACAGTGTTGGGGCATAGCCCAGCAAGAGGACAGTGGGGGAGAAGGGGACAAGAGGGAGAATAAAACTCACCCTCCTATAGCTGTACATTAACAGTGTACATCACAGAACCTCTGTCGCCCATTCTGCTCTTCCCAGGCCAGAGAAAAACCATCAGAAAGCAGTACTGTGTTATAACTTGCCTTTGCAATAACTGATCCCAACAAATTATGCCTGTATGGTTCTTATGTCAGGCAACATTTTCGGGGAGAAGTATTATTTTCTATGTCTAACTCATATCATTGATAAAAACCAGGTGAGCTCTTAGGTACAAAAGTATTAAATCTCCCCTTTTTTTCGTCTCAACTGTATCTCAACTCTATCAATCTGTCTTCTAAAAAGTACTACTGGGGCCTTATGAAATCTGCTTTTTACACCCTCTGGCCATCATAACTATAACAACTCCACAGTAGTCGTAAATTGAAGTTACAAGTTACACTTTCTATCAGCGACAGTAATTAAGTCCCAAACAAGGTGTTAACACATTTAATAGATTCCACAACAGAAAAAAATATTGAAACAAGTCTAGAAAATTTTAATAAATTGTGTAGCTGAGAAGCTGAGATTTGGAGCTAAACCAAGGAGTTTTAAAGACTTTTGGTCCTTGTTAAATGGGAGGTAAAAAAATGGTTGAATATAGTTTTTCTCTTTGGTTTCATAATCTATGAATCTAGAGTTCTGTAATTAAATACCAAGAGGTGATTTTTTTAAAAAAAATAGTAGAAAATCCCTAAACACACTCTTATTTCTAGTTTATGATTCTAAATTTGAGGCTTCTATATCTCTCAGTTGTTATTCTGTGTTCCCCTTGTAAAAAGAAACAGACTAAGGCTCCACAGGACGAGAGTCAGGCCAGTATAATGTAGACAGGCTTTAAGCAATCTCCTCAAACACCACAAGTCCATGTTCAAACCTCACAGTTTATCATGTGTTAAGCCTATCCAGATGGTAGGTAATATTCTGGTATTAGCAGTCCACATCTATTTCCACTTCCTTCTCTATAGAAAATTGCCAGCAAGTCTCCCTGGTGGTCTTTTAAACGTAAAGGTACTCACATTTATATGAATGTACACCGCATATATTACAGTATTGTGCTCTGAAAAACAAACTCTTAGTAATTTATAATTTGAAATATGTAGAAAAACACAGACTCAAATGGTATGAAATTGTGCTATTTTGAAGTACTTTCCCTAACTGCCTATGACAGTCCCAGACTCCTGAGAACAGGACTTTGGAAAAGACAAGAATCCAAACTACAGGTGCTTTATCTGCCTTCCTGTGAGAGCTGGAGTGATGGGGCTTTGTGTAAATAAATGCAGGACTCTTCTCCTCATGTAGCATCACAGGCACTGCTACAGCTCCAGTCCATAGTGCTATCAGCTGCATGCCCAGAACAAACTTATCAAATTTATGGACTGGGAAACCTGGAGATTTTTAGTATACATACCAGGCATTTTAGTATACATACATACATACATACGTACATTTTACATATATTTTAGCAGTCATATCAGACAGCAGAAATAGTCATGGAGTTACAAAACAAACTAAATTGTTAAGGAGTTGTAGTCACAGTTAATTGTCCAGTGGTTATAACAAAATGTGTAGCTAGAGAAATCCCAGCCTTGGAAGAACTAGGAAAACTGGGTTTACACCTTTAAAAACTACTTGCAGGTCATCATGGCTGCCTTTCAATTTTTCCAGAGGCTGTCCAACTGTCAATAATTCTCAGCAGAAAGTGCCTCAGCTCTCTGCTTCCCTGTTACGTTGTTCCCCTTCAAACATCCTGCCCTGCCTCTGTGGGTAGGGCCTGTGACCACAGTCTCTACCTCAGAAAAGGAAGACCAAGATGTTGAGGCAGACGTTCAGGATATACTGCCCAGCTCTGCAGTTTAGATAGGGTGGGAATGAGAGTGTCGCAGAGCAGGAGCTAGCAGAGCTGTGTGAAACTGAGGTTTCAGTAACACAGAAATCTCCAGTCTTTTTCTGCATTCTTCTTCGGCACTCTGCAGATGTGCATTACTTAACAGCAAGAGAAAACCTGAAGCAAACCTTCTTTTTTGACCTTGGACATAGTACCGAAATGTTGCCAAACCATTTCCTTATGAAAATAGGGGCTTTTTTATTTTATGTGTTAATCACCTTATTTCACCTAGCAGTTACAATGTTCTTTGTTCTTCTTTGTTCTTTGTTCTTCTACAATGTTCTTCTTTGTTACAATGAGTAAACCCACCTGGGACCACCTCCAGATGTCCTACTCCACCACATGTTGTGTGGAACCTCAAAAACCTCTGGATTGTTTCATTATCTCTTCCTCAAATATATCTCCTCCTCTACAGCAGTAGCAGGCAACCCTCACAGGCATCAGCCTGAGCATTCAGCAGGAGAGGACATCCGAGATGGTCCGAGAGGCAGCTTCAGGCAGCTCACTTAGATGTCTAATTTGAGAAGGGTAGGATAATTAAGTACCTGAATTAGAAGCACTCCCATCCTTTTTATTCAGCCAGAGACAGAAGTAGATCACCTAAGCTCAGTTCCTTGCAGAATCCATTTCTCTTCACTGAAATATGGAAACTGAAGGAAATGGACTATTCTGAATGTGTGTATTAAGTCTCTGAAGCTAAATAATATGAACATCCTCCCTGCCTTCTTCTACAGTTCATACATCCCAAACAAGCTCAGGCACCCATAAACATTGGTGGCTGCAACAAGAGATTTTCTTGCATAGCTACTGCCTTCACTGCTGCCTTTTTCTCTCTGAAGGGCTGAAAGCATGCCTCAGCATTCAGAGATCATTACAGGGTGCAATGTTTTTATCCCAAGCTTGCAAAAGAGAGGTGCATATTCCTGCAACATGTCTCTTTTTTTACACTCACTCATCCTCTGGGGAAAATTTTCCTTGCATCTGCTACCAGCAGCGTCATGGTGTCTCTGCTATCCCTGCAAGGTGCAGAAAGTACAGAAATGGTGTGAGTGGTCAGCAGCTTAAGTGGTACAGAAAGTTTTTCAGCTGCCTGTTACTGAGACTCAGCAGCCCTCACAGGGTTAACCCATAAGTGGGCTCCTGCCATGTCCTGACACAACTTGGAAGTTTGCCAAAGAGCATTAATTGAATTTCATGCTTTCTATCAGACTTATTAAATGTACTCATCTCTACCAGCTCCCATACTGACATGGGCTATTATTGTTGTTATTACTATTACTTTACAATTAGTGTGTTGTTCCCTAAACACCATTAAATATGGCTGGAAAGTGTTTCTGAGTTAATACTTTAAGACCAGACTAACTTATAAAAAGAACAGAGAATTATAGAAGAGAGATTGATTTTAGGGATCAAAAAACTTTTACTATGTTAAATTTTTAAGGAAATGTATCTTCCCAGCTGTGTCTTAAGTTTTTTCAAGGCTTGCTTTTTATCTGAGATATGTCTGTGTTTTGGAAAGGTGAGGTATATTCTGGGACGGAAGAAAGGGGACTGATTGCTACAAAAAATGTGTGGTAAAGTATTCAGAAATGTTTAAAGGAAAACAAACTGTTGAAAATATGCAAAGTTAGTCAATTCTTGCCTTATATGTATATGATTTTTTTCTGTTATTATTTTAAAATTATGTCTTTAATTCAGTGCAGCTATGTGAACTTGGTAGGGTTCTGCTGCCTTGGATTATTTAGTCTGATGATAGATCTCAGATTGTGAGACTGTAAATAGGAGTGCACTTTTGTTCAGCCCTTTGCACTGCAACCTGTGAGAGCATCCTCATGGTAGATCACAGAAGTTGCTGAGAGAGATCACCACACTGTGCTGAGACCAAGTAAACATCATTCAAATCCCAAGTCTTCATCACATGAAAGTGTACTGGAACAAATATACCAAAATGTCTGATATTTATAAATTTTAGTAATATGGAGTCTGCATTAAAGACTCCCAGCTTTAGGACTTTTACCCTGTGCTACTTTCAAGCTCAGTGTGGAGAACTGTCCTACTTTTCTTTAGTTGGGTTGTGCAAAAATCAACTTGCATTTTGCCTTGGGAAAGAGGCTCAATTTGTATTTGCCTAGCCCTAAGACTTGCGTAGAGAAAGCAAGTTTGTCATGTATCTGTCATGACATTATCTAGATAATTCCTTTTGATAAGCTGTATCATTTTTCTGGAGCAGTATTGAAGCGGACTTTACCCTGAAGTGAATTGAGAGCAGCTGATATGGTTGGATAAATGCTGAAGTTCTGCCTGGTGGCAGGTAAATGCCTTCCATGTAAGAGATGGTCTATGTTCTTTGACTGTAAAAAATATCTCGGGTTACTCAAGAAATGATCCTCTAGACCTGATATTTTAAAGTAATTTCTATTCCAAATTTGGCCATTAATAAAATCACAAAAAGAAGGTATTCATGTTAAAACACAACATTGTACAGAGGGAGCTTGGAAAGAAGCTTGTTTCTTTCATGGCAGTTACACCACTGCTTCTGAACTATGTGGCTGGATTGATGTTTGAACCCAGCATGACAAACACAGGAGCTTTGGCAGACTGTAAAAGCTGAACAGAAAAACCATATTCCAGCAGGAAAAAAATCTCGGTCTGTGGTTGCAAACCACAGTTCCTTTCCTAATGGAATATTCTACCATTGTAAAAAAAAAAAAATAAAAATCCTACCAAATGCAGGGCATCTAGCCCCAGGATGTCTCTGTACCAGTATTAAAATTGCTCCAACCTGCTTTAGAACTGGGAGGAGATTAACTTCCAAAAATACCGGTAGGAACAAACCAGTGGGAAGCACTTTTTGTTAAACTTGTTCACACACCTCAAAGTGCCCCAAGAAAGATGAGTGAATCTTTCTACTCTCCCTTCTGCTCTTGAATGATTGCTCCCTACCACAGCTTCTGCTGTGTCCTGCATGCCCACTCACAGCCCCACAAGTGCAGAATGTAAGGGTGGAGGAGAGCACCACTGACACCCTCTGGTGTCACACCAAGGTGAGGGAACAACAATAGCTCACAGCCCTTCATCCATCACCTCTGACCCATGCACAAAGGCCACAGCTATAGGAGCATTTGTCAAAGGACAGTGAGCAACTGAGGCAGCAGTCTTCCTAGCTCCCACAATTTTATTCCTTGTCTTGTATTTTTCTTAATCTGCAACACCTGCAGGCAAACTAGACAACCTGAAGATTTTGTATGTCATTAAAATTACATGCATACAGACTCACACATACACACTTTCTCAGGTATTATGTTAGTGGAGCAAAGCTTGAGAATACGGCAAAAAGAAAAACACAGCCCAGCTCTGTGGACAAAGGAAAAGAAAACAGTACTTTTTAATTATTTAAACGCTGTGAGCCAGCCTTATAATTTCTCAACATTTGAAGCTGGAAATAATTTATATTGCTAGGTACATGCCTTAACACAGGTGGGACTTGTCTGCTTTAGAATATGAAGGCAATATCTTTTATGGTCACAAAGCAGCTGGCCAAGTTTATTTTATTCCTGCTCCCATTTCCTTACAGCTCCCCAGTTCTTTTCCCCCTTGTCTTTTTCTCTTCTCAGTACTCCCCCTACTCATCTACCCTCCGTCTCAAAAAGAAGGAGGCTTGTGAATTTGTTATATTTGATGTTAGAGCACGGGCAAACTCTGGAGGGATCAGGCAAGCTTGTTTTCATCTTTTATAAGCAGCATCTCCCTCCCTCTCTGCGCTGCAGCCTGTGGTGACACTGACCTCTGGTGATCACACAAGTAACACACTGAAGTGACACAGCTGCAATTTTGAACTACGGTGGGATTTTTTTACCAGAACAGTGTCTCCCCATTAATGAGACTGTGTTTTTCAGTCTTTTTTCCACCATGGAGGACAGACACACGTACATTTCCTATGGGTTTGTTCCAGCTCTTGTTTTGCACATGGGAATTATCACAGTCCTTCTGTTACTCAAATAAGTTTTATACATTTCCCAAAATACATGTTGCACACAATAGAAAAGTTTATCATCTGTCACACTATTTCTTGAAAACTGACTTACATGTTATGTTTCACAGGAACCTTAATTACTAAAACATTCTGAATAATCCTGTGGCCCATGCAAAAGTGACACTGTGCAGCTTCTTACAACACGCTTCCACCTCCCTGATTTCTCCTTGCACTGGCCAAACACGGCATTAACTCCTCTGAAGTGAACGGAAACCAGATCTCCACCCAGGCTATTTTTTGTCCATTTAGCCAAGAAAAGCAAATAAATCCAGGGCTAAGGCTGCAAGTTTTCAATTGCTCATTTTAAATGTGCTCTATTATGGTATTGGAATGATCTCAGCACACTGATGTTACAGAATCAAATATGTGCTGCAGACCTTGGCAGAAGTGAGCATTGAGTTAATGAAAAGAGTTTCAGCTTGACATTAGCTCTATTTTGTAACCTTAATTCCACTCTAATTTATTCTCTGGAAATTTTAGAACTCAATCCCATGCAGATGAAGTGAGAGAAAATATTGTGTTGCTTATTAATCGTTAGGGTAGTGACACAGGTATTGGAAAGCACACTTAGAATGAACTTTAATTTAAAATGTAAGAACTGGTGATACTCTCATTATATAAGCAGTGTTTTTCAAACATCATCCGGTACTGCTGTAGCCCAGTAGGTACGAACAGTCCTTGATCTTTAGGATAGCTTAAAATGCAAGGAAAAAAGGGAAGGATTAATTAAAATCAGGCCATTTAAGTAAGCAAAAAATTGTTTTCCACAAAAAACACATAGAAAAGTGTCAGATTAGTTGAATGATATAGACAACTAGATAATAATTCCCTTGACTGTGTGTTTAACTTTTCTTCTATTGATAGGTTTGTTTGAGTAGTATTAAAACATTTCATGAATCTGTTTAAAATACCATTTTACTGTAGCAGAATGAAAATGAATGCTTAGTAGTCTGCTGTATACTTTTAACAAACAGATTTCATTTATTCCTTTGAGCCAAGCAAAATTAGGAGGACCTAGGGGTCTCTGATCATTAGCCTAAAATTAATGATCAGTTATTGAATAATTAACTGTCATTGATACCTCATTTCTAAACAAATCAATGGACCCATTTAAGTATTTGTGTAATGATAGTAATATAATCCTTCCTCATATGAACTGCAAGTGAACAGACCAAAGAGAAAAAGCACATTCTCCACCCGAAGTAATTATGAGACCTACTTAAAAACCATTTGCCTCAGCAGAAATGTAAAGTATTTTTCTGCATAATTTACCTCCAAAATATGTGCATTTGGCTTCCACATTAAAAACTGAAACCTATGTGAGCGGAGGTAGTGCTCCAATACCCTTGAAATGTGAGCACATGGGTGTAGGAGATATTTCTAAGAGTATAGTAAGGCACCCCCAGCCATGGTGTCTGAAGGACCTGCAGAGGAGGGAACCCATGGGTCATCCCCTGGCCAGGGACTCATGAGAGGCAGCACAGGACTCATGAGGACAGACTTGTGGAGGATGGGGCTAGGGAGGGAATAGGAGGGGCAGATCCCTGCGGTTCGTTAATCCCTTCCTCCCGACTCCGCATTGCTTTCCTTCCTACCACCCAGCACCGCTCTTCAAGGCAGTCAAACACGGTCCAGTAAGATAGGATTTAAATCAACAGGATTATCCTTTTTTAAAATACTATGACGTGTGTAGTGCATGAACAAAATTTCTGTCACCAATAAAAATGGCTTTAAAAAAGACTCCATCCCTGTATTTTTGAAAATACTCTCCAGCATCAAATATTACACTTAACATTGTCTTAATAAAAAGCAGTGGCATGCATGCGCTTGATGAGGGTGTGGAGGGGTGGAGGGCTGCTGTTTATTTCAAGGCACAAGTACAGAAAACTATAAAACTATTCAAACCAGAAATTATTTTAAAATGTAATTCACTTCACTCAGAACATTGGGAGGTTACCATTGCTAACCCTTTGAGCTGGTAGGACAATGAATACTTGAAGCAGAGTCACTTATTAATGTTATGAAGAGATGCTGTTTTGAGCATTTAGTAAGAGGTCTGTGAAGATAAAAAATACCACAATTGGAAACAGAAGTGTTTGCCTTATTATTGCAAATAATGTTTAAACAATAGCAGCAACAAGTACTCAAAGCAGAAAAAATCTAAATTATGGGACTGAAAATCTTAATGTTCAGATATATTTACTAAAATAGTAGTTATATGGGTATAGTAATCCCAATATCTAGTTATTTTTGCTGTAACTCATTTGCTCTCATCCTTCGGCAACAAGCACTTTTTCAGATTTGCCTTCAAGTTTTTCTTAGCTATTTCTTGAAGAGTTCCACCCCCACTCTTCTGGAACAGCAATTTTTGAATATTCCCCAAGAATGCTGACATATATTCTCTGCCTTAGCTGTCCAGTTTTAATAAGCCACCAAGTTTTGCCTCAGTTTGGTATTTGTGGGTTTTCAAAGAGAACAGGTAGAGTCAGTAAGGGATTAGAGAGAACACAGATTTCCCTCCAGTCCAAGCAGAGGGTCTATGTTCTGTCTTGGTTTTGAAGAAGGTTTGTGTTCTGGAACATGGCTGATCCCACCCTCTTCTTCTGAGTTTACCAGCTGCCATGTGACAAGAGTGTATTTTAAAATGTTTGTGAGCTTCTTTTACAGTGAAAAATCTGTAGGTCTTTCCCAGCCTTCCCAAATGTGAATATCTCTGAGACATATGCCAACATATTGGAATTTTTTTTTCTGTTGCAGAAATTACACTAAAAGCAATATGCATTTATGTCTGATTCCACTTCTGAGTGTGGAGTAAGCTGTGGGTGTGAGGGTGCTCCTTGTTAAAAACTGGGGAAAGGGAAGGCTGGTGGGATTTCGTTTCTGCAAGTGACCTGCTGCTGCAGAGCTCCATTTGTGATCATTCCATATTGGGAAAATTCAGAACCAAAAGTATTCATATCTGAGTAATTTAAAAAATAGTAATTTAAACAATCAGTGTTTCACAGTATTTCATGGTATTTCATAGCAATTTCTAAACACATACAACACCGAATTCCGTGTATTTATCTGTAGAAGGAGTTTGTATGATAAACACAGGATAAACGTGTACTGCCCCCGAGAGGGAGAGGATCGAAGAGCTCAGCTTCAGCCAATCCCATTCACCATGGATGTGCAAGCATCACAGCAGGCTGCAGCAAGTTCCCATCCCAACCACACAAATGCTCTCACGTATCAACCACTGTGTTTGTTCCTATTGTACCTGGAATGTTAGCAATTGAAAATGAGATGTCTGTTCAGTTGACATATTCACGATGTACAGAGCATTGAAAGAAATTAAAGATGCAAAAGCAATGTTGAAACAACGATTTTTTCCCCCCTTTCAGCTGTTTGAATAGCAAGCTGCTTCTTTCTTTCCTATGAATCTACACTGATAATAAAAAGGAATTTTTAAAGAGAAGTGGTGAAGTTTCTTAGCTGAAAATGTTTATAAAATACCTACTTATCTCAAAATTATAATGATGAGAGCAGCTAAGAAGCAATTACTATTTGCTTCAATATGCTGCCAGTGATCTTGTTCCATGATTTTATTTATTATTTTAGTTTCACAGTATTTGACAGAAATTGTATAATTTTTCTTTTTATTTTCTCTGCATTAAGATTTTTGTAGTTGGCAATGACAGTCGTCTTCCAGTTCTGCTTGGAACTATACCAAGCAACATTTTCAATGCATTTTGAAATAAAAAAATTATTATTTAGGTTTAGATTGTTATTTAGTTGCAAAAGTGCCAGGTTTGTAGCCATATTTATCAATCACCTGATAAAAGAAGTATTTATTTGAGACACCACAGGCTGGTGTCTCAAATAAATAAAGCTGACCTGCTCTTCTTTCACTTTAATAAATGGTTTGTGTGAGAAGTATCAGCCTAAATAAAACCTATGATGAAGAATTTGTTTTCAAAGCCATGATCTAGTTCTTTAATTTGAATACAAACAAGTGTGATTTAGAATTAAATGAATACTTTGCAATGAGATTTGCCTCTTTGCTTTGTTTTGCATTTAATTTTTTTCCTTATTCTTCTGTTCTTATTGTGTGTTCTAAATTTTATAGCAATGAAGGCCAGGAAAAAATAGCGGTTTTTCTGCCTCAGAGTCTGTACATATATTTTATATACAAGTTTTACAGTTTTTTAAGTGGAAAAGCTGTTTTTGAAGCAATTCCCCTCAGAATATCTACAGTTCAGTAGGAATATTAGAGAGACCATAAACTGAAGCTCAGAAGAAACAAAAGGAAGCCAGGCATAATTTCATAATTTAGGGAATTAGGAAGCTATAAACAGGCAGCAAGATTAATGAAAAATAAGTCTTCTTTGTTTAAATTCTAGATGATCCTATTAGTAACGTGCATAAAGGAAAGCCAAATTTACAGCATCTTTTTTTTTAAGTTAACAATGTTGTTCTGCTGCTGTCTCTTGACAATCCAGGTTTTCTTAAGCAAATCTGAAATAGATTTGTTTCAGTGTGCCTGAGTTTTGGCTTTGAAACATAAAGGTAACTTGGTTTTGATTGTCATCTGATATTATCCTTTGTGGTAGGGTGGGTAAGAGATTCTGAATTAAAGCAAATTTATTTTAGAATTTCTTTGATTTAAGTTCTGAGCATATGCTTACCTGAAATAACAACTCATGAAAAAAATAAAGAGGAGGGCTAAGAAATATTTTTTCTCCAGTTCAAGAATGATGAATGCTCTTATCCAGCTGTCCAAGTTAAGAAGCAATTTCAAGTTTATCAGCTAAAGAAAGGATAAAGGCTTTTTTTTCTTTCCACTCTTCTGGTGCTACTTCAGTATATTTATATGAATTGCAACAGAGAATTAAATCAAAACACTGATTTAAAAATGCATAACATTAATGTCAGAGCAGTGTTTTTATCAGTTAATGATAAACTCAGAACACCTCCCTTAGTTTACAAGGCTGATTGCAGCTAAAGGCAGTGCTAGACTTCTACACATTTAGGAAACACATTATTATAGTTTTCAAAATCATTACTTTTTGCAAGCAAAATTTATTTTGTTTACTCAGATCAGATAAATGTTACGGGTATTTTATTAATCATTTTCCTCCTTATGTATATTGACATTTTTCACCAGATTCTTCCAGCGCTCCAAGTTGGGATGTCAAAAACTGTGCTTGCAGAAATGAAAGTATCCTCATTATGCAAATTTAGGTTCCACTGATAGGCATGTTCTGTTTTATAAATTACATCCTCTTGTCAGAAGTCAAATTGTATTTGAATAACTTCATGGAAATTGTCACCAAGATTTTAAATTGTGTGCCTTGTATGCCATTGTTGATTTAGTCAGTAAGTAAAAAATGGACATATGTTGATTTTTAAATATGTGCATGATTGTTTTGTCATAAATGTTATTTAAATGAAACCTAGATGCATATGTAATTTTTCATGTATATTTTTGTAAAGTTTTGCATTATATAAATAATCTTAATGTTTATATTTAATAAAATATGTTAAACAGTATTAGTTGCTGTATATTTTAGTCCTAACAAGTTTGTTTCCTATAAACATTCTCAAAAAATTTCCTGTAGGGTAAAATAAATATACATGTTTTGATAAAAATATTAAAACATAAAAATTAAAATGAAAAGTGAACTTGAATTATGAAAATCATTTTTATCTGCTATAAAAAGAATGACTTTCTTATTTACATTCTTATGAAACTTACAAAAAACAAGCACAAGTATGTTTCACTCATATTGTTGAGAGTATTTAGTAATATTAAAATATAAGTTCGTTTCTTATTTTAAGCTAAGCAATTTAATTAAAAATACATTTAAACTAATTACAAAGAATGAACTGAGTTCTGAAAAGAATATATTTAAATAATTTATAGAGCAGAGATTGTAATTTAAAAAATAAAATATTACACCCTTCTAAAAAATAATTCAATGAGATATATATGTTACCAGCAAAAACACATCCTTAACAGAAGCTCATAGTTCAGTTGATCTTAGCTTTCAGAATGACCATTATTGCAGCTGGAGTAATCTTTTGATGTTAAGAAAAGTGGAAAAATCAAAGTGAAGTGGTAAATCTGTTCATTTTTCAAACATATTAATCTTGTCAAGATAATACATAAAATCAATCTTTTCTCTTTTTTTTTCAGAGCCTTTTATTCCCTTTTATCCAAAATATGAAAGCACTTTGGAGGATAAAGAAATGTGGATGACTTTGGAAAAATTATCTGAAAATATATTTTGTCTGTCGGTATTAAACAGTGAGACAAGTAATGTGAACTGTGGATGGTCAAAACATGAATTACTTGTTCAACTATTGGAATTCATCGTATTTGTCCTGCTTATAATATCAATATACAGCAAATTTCTGGTACAGCTTTCTTAACAATTCAACTGAATTTCAAACCCTGACAGTAACAAATACAAATTGCACCAGCCCAAAAAAATTGTTGGGGCTAATTTTAATATTAATGAATTCTTTACAACCTCAGTTCAGCAGTTTCGATTAAGCTTTAATTAGTAGCCAGAGGGGAATCCAAAACAAAAATAAGGAGTTGAATTGCTAATTAAGTTAGTTTGATGAGGTAGAGTTTTAGTAAAAGACTGGTTGTTGTTGGCTGTGCGGGTTCTGACAGGCTAAAAATACTAAAGATTATCATTATTGTAACTAACATCCTACATTACCACCAGATTTCAGCAAGGAGCAGACAGTTCATTAGAGTACAACACTTTTGTGTGTCAGTACGAGAATTAAAGTCTTGTTAATAAGATAGCAGTGCATGGGAACCATAGACCAAGGCAAGAAAACGTGATTTTAAATTTGACTGGTGATAAATTATCTAGTTATTTGATACTCCAGTGTGCATCTGAATCTAATGTGCATTTATTTGTTAGGAAACTGCTTGTCAGTCAATTCATTTCCCAAACGGAATTTTGTTTATTAGGCTATGGGGCTTAGTGATTTTTCTTTTGACGTGACCATCACAGTCACATATTTCTCTATTTACATGCTTTAGATGATCAAATGTTCACAAAGAAATTGTATTTAGTGCTGAATGTGTAGATGTGAGTAGGTGCAGTGTTAGATGCTCTTCCTCCAGAATCTCCATCTCAAAGCAGGCAATTTAAGGGAAATCTATAAACAGACTTAGCTGAAGAAGGGGCATGTAGTAAAATTATATAGCTATGTTTTTTTCCTAATGATCCCTTTGATAACAGGGTAAAATCTTGGCCAGATTAACTCATTATCAAATGAATTTTCGCACTGCCAAGTTAACTATTGCATTCAATTAAATATTTTTGACATTATAAGTGTGCTACCATAGCTCCCAAAAGATTACTAATTATAACCATTAAAGCTCTGCAGTGATAGCAGTTCGATCAAACTGCACATAAGAAATGTGTTAGATATCTCTGTAAGGATCGTAAGGAATGTCATTTGATTTCACTATACTTTGATGTTTTCCATAATTTATATTTTGTCCTTTTGCTTAAGGTTTCAAAGCCTACAAACCCAATAACGAAGGGATAAGGGAAGACAGAAAAATAAATTATATTGTTTCTATGGTATTAAATATAAGCCTGCTATCAGAGCTACATAGCAGTAGTGAATTGTAATCAGGTACTTTGACTTAACACTGTTTTGTTTTATAATAAGAGTGGTTGCCATATGTTGGAAGTCCTATCTGTCTGTGTCTTAGGGGTTTCATACCTCTGTAACAAATCCAAAAACTCATTTTATAATACCTTAAATCTACCCATTGTAATGTAGCTCCACTAGTGTAAATCCACATCAAACTTTCCTCATGAATGTTGCTAGAAGATTACTTATATTATCACTGAAAGCAAGGGGAAGCATTGAATTAGGATGCAGAAGATAGAGGGAAAATAACTTTCACCAAACCTTCTTTTAATGCATAGTTTACAATTTTCTTTCATTCAGCACAAAACTGATTAAAAGCACATGGCTCTCCCTCATAAAGAATGCTTTGCACAAATAGATGCATTGTTTAATATATTTACATCCTTGAATGCTTGGAATTTGAACTTTAGTGCAGCAATGTAGCGGCTGTTGGGAAGGAGCATGTGGTATCTACTATACATTTATTTGAATATACAGTGCCTTGCTCTGCTGTCTCACTCTCTCCCAGTGGCATCCAGGGATTCCCACTGGGAGAGCAGAGCCGGTTCCTGTAAACCCTGCTGGTGTGAGCTGTCAGGGGCACCGTTCCTGCCGGGTGTCACACCAGCAGCCAACCAGGGTCACACACCCAGTGCTGAGAGCAGAGGTACAGGTGTGCACAAACTCTGCACTCGCTGCTTTATTTAGATGAAAAACGAAGCACAAATAAAATCTTTTAAAGGAGGCATGATAAATATAGTTTGTGTTATTTGGATTATTTTCCTCAGTGCACATTTATCACATATCAAGGCTATTTTTCAGTTTAATCTTTCTCAAATATCAGACTGATGTTTTTCCATATGGCTCACTTACTTTGTCAAAATTAAAAGAAAGATAAAATTGATAGGAAAAGTACAGCTACCTGAGTGAAATTGGCATTCATTTAAAAGACCAAGGAGAGATTTTTAGATTAGTGAAATAAAATGCAAGATCATTAAAAATTTTCAAAATTCCCCAAAAGCAGCTAAGAAGTTTAACCAAATGCTATATTTAGAAGTTTTATATTCCCAGTGTTTGTCTTCTTATGCCAGTTTCAATACTGGTCTCTCTGCTGATCTCAGTGTAATTACTGCTGACTGACAAATGTGAAAATAACAGAAGAATCAGACTTTTTATATGATGAAAAAAAGTATGTGAAAATTATATCATTGAAGGGCACTCTAATTACTGCCTGTTAATAAATATTTTTCCCTTTCTGATTTTATTTTGATTTACTTTGTACTCAAATGCAGACTATTCTAGTACACAATGCTTGCAGACTGAGCATCTTTTCATACACTGAAAACCAGAATCTTTACAGTCACATTGTGTTAACCAGATGTTCAGTTTTATAAATTGAGTTAGTGTAGAGCTACTAATCATTTCAGCCTTTAAATACTCAGGATAACAAAAAGAGCGATACTATTAACAGAATAGATTATTTGTTTTGATATGAAATATTAAAATTAAATTTGTGGGATAGGTTAAGTCAAAATGAAATGAGTTTTTGCTTTGGAGTCTTCATATATGTACATATGTGTATGTGCATGCTTGTGGATATGAATTTCTGTGCATAGACATATAAAAGTATAAATATATACGGATTTATAATCCCTCTGAAACAATCTCCTGTTTCTCCACTCTGCAGAATGGCAGTTTTTTCAGCAGGCTCCCAATCCTAGCTAGACATGTGTTTATGTGCCTCTAAATGTGTGTCAATTCTCTGCGAGGGCACAGAGGTGGGGGAGGGGGCTGCCTTTTTATTGTTTTGTTTAGAAAATTATTCTTTGATCAGTTTGTACGTACAAGTTGAGTTTATATTGATGACCTTGACTTAGGAATAACTGGATAGCACCTAGCAGAAAGAAAATTTAGGCTGAATATAAAGGAAAATAATCATATAACTTGTAATATTCCATTTTACTTTAGCATGTTATACAAAAATTAAAAGAAAATTAAAAACTAGGCTATGTGCAACTTTTCAGGTACACAAGAGAATCATAAAGTGGACGATAGTAAGGTTTCCTTGGAGAGACCAAGTGTTGATCATTAATTTTCTATGTAAAGTTTCCACAAATATATCACCCTCAGAATTGTATTAAACACATCTGAAGAAGGGTTTTGGGCAGAGGAGATACTTAAAGGCTTAAAAGGAAGGTATCTTCCAAAACCACATTGATGGTTCTCATAGAAAACAAGGACTGTTCAGGAGGGAGAGAAGTGTTTATGAGCAATCCAAATGGCCATTACAATGACTTAATAAGACAATCCTGGAAGAAAACACTTTTCTTTTTTAATGTGAAAACAACTCCATTTCAATAAAATAGGTTATTTCTGTTTTGAATACTCCATTGATTTTACCTGCATTCATGTATATCCTGAGGTATGTTACTATATGAACTACAACACAACTGCCAGCCCTGTGTTAACGAGAGACCGAAAAACTAGAGGAAAAACCCTGAATTCAAAGGCAATAGATTTGGAAGATGCCTTGTGATGGCCAAGTTTTGAAGACAGTACAAAAACTTCTACCATCTCTCAGCTGAGCAGAACCCTGCAGTCCTTTCACAAATCAGCTGCACACACTATTTTTGTTTCAGTGTTAGTTTCTTTTAACTCACAGTTTGGATGAATAGCACTATTTCTAGCTAGTGTGAATCTATTTCTGCAGGGCACCTCAAACACAAATCAGCTTTTGTCTAACCTGGCTTAATAAGGGTTTTCAAATCTCCTCTCTACATCATCCGAATTGCTGCTAAACTTGCCATGAGATCTTGCCAAACATGTACAAAAGAATCAGATTTCTGCTCAGATTCGTGTTCCCGGTGATTCGGCTGGAGTTTGGAATATGATTTATCAGTGTCCACTACAAAAGCGATGTCTCTTCCCATATCGTGAGACAGATGGACAGGCTGGCAGACAGGACCAGCCTGGTTTGGGGGCAGGGACAAAAATAACACGATCATATTTCAACTCATTGTTCGAGTTTAATGAGTTCTGCCATAGCTCCAGCACTAGAAGGTTATTGTGAGGGAAAAACAAAGGGACCCTTCTTTTGTCTTTTTTCTCAAACTATCAGGCCCCATTACCGAAAATTAAGGTTCAATAAAATTCGTATTCAGAGATAATTAGCGGACAGCTTTGTGGTGTGGAGGATAATATGACCAAAGTGCTGGTTCACAGCAGTGTGTGCTGAAGTGTGAAAGAGCAAGTTCTCCGTTGCTGCTTCTGAGGTCATACCCCCTCATCCTGCATACAATGTGGCAGTCAAAATGCAGCATTCTTACCTGCTGTGATAAAAAATACACCAAAGCAAATAAATTATTTCAACCCCCCCTCCCCCTCACAGTTTTTTTTTTTTTTTAAACAAAGCTAGATCATTAGTAATAAACTATGACTTCATTAGAATGTTCCACATAACAGGATTACAGAGGAATGTGTCAATAACTGGCAAAGGTTTGTCTTTCATTAATTAACACTTTTGTATGAATACAAACTTGTTATCCTCACTTTTTATAGGTGAAATATTATCATTAAAATTAGACCTTAGGTTTTAAAAAAAATCTTGATGGTGTTAATTTGTACGAGTGAACATTTTCCAAATATTGTTTAGATTGGAAAAGAAACAAAATTTGAAATCAGGCACAGTTACAGGAAGACTACTTTTCTCTGCTTTAAAGGAAAAGAAAGTTTCAGAGTACTACTCCTATATACATGCATATTGAAGTGTATATGTACACATTTTCTTCATATAGTAGAATATTTAAGGAAGTAACTAATTAAATATTTGTTCTGGTTTTGTTGCTTAACAGAAATGCACATTAACTGCTTCAGCTTTGCTTTTCCCATCTGCCACTAAGGAAACAGCTCATAAGTTTAGGGACAGTCTGTAATATTGTTTATCCTGACACACAAAATTTCTATGTGGAAAAAGTTCAAAAAAGGAAATTCTACCTAAAAAATTGGAGTATTTTCCTGAGGTTGAAACACGGTAATTTCTATTTTTACCAGTTTTACTTGGTAGCTTATAAATGTAACTTTTGGCATTACAGAAATAGTAACTGAAATATTCACATGTGTAGTGGAATCCTGGCTACAACTAAGTTCTCAGATACTGATGTTGTTTTACTACTGTCATATTTTTTTGGGTCACCAAATGATTTACAAGATAGATCCCTTTAACTGAAGAATGTGTAAGTGCTTTAATCTCACCCGATCTGAAAAATCGATGGGGTGATCTAAAATAACCTTCTCTTTTTGCATAATATCTTTTGTTTTGGACAGTTTGGACCAAAGTTCTGTGTGCTGTGAGATAAGGTCCCTTGCTACATCATCAGTCCCAAAAGGTGTGAAACACTTATGTAAAACAAGATTTCAACAAAATGGCATTTTCTCACCCCTTTCCCAGCTATTGCTGGAAAGGCAAGTACAGTAATTTTAATGTGAGCTGTTCTCCAGGAGTGCAGATGGGATTGTTGTTTTCCTAAATACCTCTTTATTTCACAATTCACCAAACAGTAAGCATTGTTCTCAAAAAAAAAAAAAAAAAAGGAAATATGAAATTCTGTCTTGTTCAGGAAAAGACAGTGTGTGGTATTACTTTAAAAGCCTGTATGGGAATATCCAAAAGGAATGTTGAATTTGTCACCCATATTACAGAGACTTTCCATGAGCTTAAATTTGAAAAATGGCTTCAGATAATAATGAACTCAATAAAGAAGGTCATTTTTTTCCACCAAAAAAAAATTTATAAAATCAATATTATGATTGGTGAGGAAAAGTTGGTCTCCATCTTTATTTTTCAGGAGGTGTCTCTGAAATTGCATGGACTTCTGGATTTTTTAGACACTTGGGATTTTTTTTTTCTAAATAACATATTGCTGAGGGAAAATCTCAACACCCTGAAATGGAAGTGGAAACCCTACTGATTACAGTGAGACCAAGTTTATTAACATTACTTAAGGAAGCACTTTCATTTGCATTTCAGTGTGCAGTGAACTTAATATGTGATTAGAAAAGGAGGATTAAGGCTGTGTCTACATTAGCAAATAATTCAGTATGATAAGAGTAAATCAGTAGATCAAAGCAGTCAATGCTGCAGCCCTACATCCTGTGTTTGAAAGGTTTCCCTTCAGTCCAGGTTTAGTATGGTCTCCTGAATGTCTTCATTGCACACATGGCTCAAAGCCACCTGCTCAACACCAGATGCTTACGGCTGCATTAGGGCATGCACCACACCAAGTGCACCTCTGGAGAAACTCACTTACCTTTCTCTGAAATCCACCTTGAGAGCTTCTAGTTTGCAGGAACCAAAATACACTGTACAAGAAAACAGAGCACACTAACATGAGGAAACCAAAGGACTATGAACGAAACTGTGAGTGTGATGCAGTCTAGAAGTGTCTTCTAGACAGATGAATATACAGGGTATGGAAATTCTTGGAAGTTGTGTGACTTTCTGACCCCTGTGCAACCTCCTCAACAGTGTAGTATACAGCCACTAATTTTCTCTTAAAAAATCCTGTAGCTCCCTCTACTCCAGAGTAAGGAGAGGCTGAAAACCCTCCTGTAGCATGCTGCAGACACTTCAGTAAGCCCAGCACTTTCAGTCTGTCTCCTTTAGAAACATACTAAAGAAAATATATCATACTATACATTGAAGCCTGCAGACATGCTAAATTTACCAGGGATTATTCTTGGGTATGTGAAAGTAAACTACAGAGATTAACAACATTATGCCACTTTACAGTGGCAGCTCAAGAGATTTCCCAATGAGAAGCAGTGAAGGCCTTTGCTCAGTCCATGCAGCACAAAACCACAAACCCTCTGTACAGTGCCATTCTGGAGACAGCCTCAGTGAGTTACCATAGCCATGTGACAAGCTGATAAGCCGAGTCAGGGAGTTCATAAATCAGCAGTGATTACTAGCTCAGCACTGGCGCTCCTCAAACGTAGATATCCTGCTTGTAGACCTGAGCAACCTCACCCACAGTTATCTTGGCTGTCCTTAACCTTGTGGTGAGGATATATCCACAGCCTCCTGTCAATGCTTGAACTGCACTTTCCCCAAATCCTTAGGCAAATGATATTATTCTGTCCTCTGCTCTATTTCGAGAGATTTCTTTTGAGCAATTTAAGCCAGGATAAGCAATTGTTCTTTGTAACGGAGAGAAGCAGTTTTCTAACTACATGAGGACTGGTATCTACTGTGTTTGAGCTGTACTTCAGCACCTAAAGGATTTTGGTGTTTTGATTAGGTTTTTTCTTTTGATTTTTGTTTTGGTTTTGGTTTTGTTTGTTTTGGGTTTGGGTTTTTGTTTTGTTTTGTGGGGTATTTTTATTTGCTTTTTTTTCATTGATTCCTGTAAGATTTGTTGGTTCCTCTATAATACTTCATAATGTCAGTGTGATGGCTTTAAAATTTTCCAGTAGCTGGGAGGGTTTGACATAGTTTGATGCTTCCGTAATCCCAAGGTCTCGCCTCTGTAACTCAGTATGGGCAACTAGTTTGTGTGATGAAAACAACCACAATAAAGCGTGGGTAAATCAGAGCTGTGCTCCTCCATGGAGTCATCTTTGGTTTATTTACGAATTATTTAAGAGTAAAATTTAGAAGCCAAGTCTCCCTGTAGTAGAATTATTACCTAAGAAAACCATATCATTCTGCATATCTTTTAAGTATGAAGTGAGATTGGCAGGTATTTTATATAACTGCTCTGCACAGTGTAACATGCTTTTCCACAGTTTCTCAGTTACTCATTCATTTGATGCTAGACAATTTTTATATGCTGAAAATTCCACTTTAATTGTGGAACCAGGGTCTTCTTCCACAGTCCTGTCCCAAAGCCATGCTCTGTAAGAAAAGATTCACTCTGGATCTATTCCCACTCACCCCTTACCCACCCTCCTTCTATGGCTCTTTCTTGCTTGCTGCAGAAAGCTAACTGAAAGCATACAGACTGGACTGGAGCCAAAGCAAAGTTAAGCCTCTTATTGATAATCACAACAGGATATCAAACTAATCTAGGGCTTAACCTATCATTTCAGTTAAGATTCCCCAAAAAAAATTTACAAGGTGTATTGGATCTGGCTGAGATGGAGTTAATTTTCCCCACAGCAGCTCTCAGAGTGCTGAGCTTTGTATTGGTAGCTAGAAAGGTGTTGGTAACACACCTGTGTTTTGTCTACTCTTGAGTGGTGTTCCACAACATCATGGCTGTCTCTCCAACATTCCCCCTTCACCAGCAGACCAGGGTGGACAAAGTCTTGGGAAGGGACACAGCCCGGACAGCAGATCCAAAGTGACCACAGGGAAAGTTCATTCCATAGGGTGCCTACTTAGCAGGATAAGCTAAGACGAGGTAGGAAGAGTAGGGGAAGTTGAGAGTGGGCATTCGTTATTACATTTGTTTTCCAGAGCAAATGCTGAAGCCCTATTTTGTGGGAAGGGGATGGGAATCGCCTGTTGATGGGAAGCAAAGAATTAAGCATTTTCCTTAGGTTCTGTGTGCAGCCTTTGCTTTTTCTTTATTAAAGTGTGTTATGTGACCCACAGGTTTTTTTCATTTTATTTTCCCCCTGCCCCATCCTGCTGAGGAGAGTAGTGATGGAGTGGCTGGTGGCCATCTATCCAAGGCCAACTCACCCCACAGCTGATCCCAGAGCAGACTAGACCAAAACTTCTTATATGCTTAATGTACTCTAAAGTAAACTTCTTGGTAATGTGGGTAAACTTCTTTAATGTGGGTAAACTTCTTCAGCCAAAACAGCTCTGAGGCAATTGTTCCGGCAGTTATTGTCCATCTTATAGCAAGAGTTTGGAGACAATACTGCAAATATGCCAGTGCCTGGTTTGGTTTGGCATTGACAACTCACCTGCACTACGATACACAGCTCCCTGCTTTTGGGGCTGCAGAGAGGCAACACTAAACATTCAGTGTTCCCTTCCTCATTAGGCAAGATGCTACGTTGTCTCCACAAGCTATGGAGCAGCTCTCCACCAGAGCACCTGACATATGGAGGATACATCTATCCTCTTGATACTGCACAAATGTGGATATGCCCCCAAAGTACTTCTGCTGAGTGCACATCTGGATCCCAAACATGTGGAAGGTTTTGCCATTGTCACTGATCAGGTTTTCCCTACAGATATGTGAAGATATAGTCCTGAAACTTAAGTTTTCAAGTGGGAAATGCTCTTTTTCTCTTGGCTTCTACTCATGAGTCTACAGCATGGACTGGCAAGGCTCTCTGCAGCAGTAAAGTCTTCCCAGTGCAGAAGGATGTACGGAGTTTCACTCATTTAGGAGGAGACCCTGGTACAACAAGAATGAAACTTCATTCACTTAAAGTTTTGACATTGCAACTTCAAAGGATACAGATAAACTCTGGTATTAACCACACTCTAAGTAGTGCATAAAATCAATTCCTATTGATTAATATCAATTTAATAATCCAGCAATCAGTTGCTGTTAAAGCAAGAAGAAAGAAAATGCTCTGTTTCTGAGTAAATCATACACAATAAACAGACCCTGAGAGATGCAAATATTGTCTGGCTTCACTTTTCTTTAGCAGGAAGTCTGAATGATAAATGTGTCAGCCTCATGGTACTAACATTTTTTAATATAAAGGCAGGTAATGAAAGAATAATGCCTATCCCCTGTAATTACAGCCCACCCACCACCACAGTGTGCAGATGGCAGGTATCCCTTGCTAGCCTGGCACTTGCTTTTAGGCACTCAACTGCAGGGAGGATACAAGGATCTGCAGTCCTTGCAGAACAGAGCTCTTCTGTAGCAGCTTTGGGAATTTGGTTATGTGAAAATGTAACAAAATTACCCTGTGAAGTCCTGAAAAAAAGGTAAGGAAAAAATAGCTAGGGAAATGGCTTGAGTTACTAAAAAATTTAATTTACTATGCATTAATTATTGGTTAATTAAGTAGCTCTCTGAAAGTTTTACTGACATTCAGCTCTTTGGTGGTTCTAATTACTTTTGCTCACTGACAGGGTAAGGGTATTTTGGAAAACAGAGGACAACACCGTCTTGTAGTTGTAGAATAGAACCATAGAAGCTTTGTAGATACAATATAAAAAATTATTCTCATTAGAATTTTAGTTTTCTTAGAGGAAACCTAAAATTTGTAAAGAGATTTATTTTCTGATTAGTAATTATTTCTTTAAATTCTTGTTGGAACATCTGTAAAGAGTTTATTTCTACTTCTATTCTTTTGTTTGTTTTACATTTATATCTAGTGAGTATAAACAGCACACCAAGGCGACAATCATGCTCACCTAGTGCTGGAAAGTCTACTGACTTTATGACTGCCCGATTGGATCCTATGGAATAACCTTTTCTCTTCATAATCAGAGAGGAAGGAAATTAAGATAAAAGGCAATGTTTATAGTTATAAAATAAAATTATCTGGAGAAAAGGGATAGCAGATTACAGAACTGTGATTGTGTGTCACCTTGTCTGAGATGGCAAGACATCATGAATCTCCTAAGCTGGTATCAAGTCTCACGTCATGGGATCATTGACTTTATGAAGGCTGGCATTAATTTAAAACAAGAGAGTGGCAAGTACTCTGCAGTGTTCTGACTGCTTTCCTGTAGATACAAAGGCATAAATAACAATACTCAATCTTGCAAGTTTTGATCTGATTTCATCATATTTCAAAGTCACAAATAGAAATGCTGGCAATCCTCAGCATGAAGACAGTTCCCCTACGTATTTTCACAACTGCCCTGACAGTACAGGTGGCCAATGAGTGCTTCCCTTTTGTTACCATGTGAAAACAAGTAAGGAAAAAAGTTCCTTAGGTGGATTTGGTACCCTTGATAATCTTCCTTCATCCATAGTAAAAACCCCTCAAAAACACAGTAGTTGAAAAGTCAGTGGTATAAGCTTAACTTATTACATTCACTCAAGGATAAATGTATCAAATAAAAGAAAAGGGGAATGAAAATATTAAATTAGTATCTGATGTGGCGCAGGGTATAATTCCAATTTGGAATTCTATTTCGTGGGCAGCAGTTACTTGAAGTAAACATTACAGTGCAAAGTTTCATTATATGGAGCTCAAAACTACGTGTTTACTGTTCCATAATATTGGGGAAGTGTTCAAAAATCAGTACAAAATCTACTTTGTCTGAATTCTTGTCTTACCTGCTTGCATTTTAAGTTTATTAAGAGTCAATAGGTGGTCCAGGTAACATTTTTTTTATCAGACTGTTCAGAACAGATTTGGAAAGCTAAATTTCTTTGGCGTGTGCTGCTGCATGGGTCTGTAGCATTTTTAAGGCCTATTTTTTGTATTTTTAATAGGTCTGTGGGACTTCATGAAGAGTAATAGTGAACTTAGAGGTCTGAGCAACATGGCTGTGACATCCTGTAATATTAAAAAGATGGTAGCTTGTGAAAAACTGCACAAAACTAGAGACAACTGTTAAACAAGAAATCTGGAACTACAAAAAGTACTTACAACAGGTACCCTCTTAAACCTGAGCTCAAGGGCTTCCTTCCAAGTATGAATAAAAAGTCCCATTTTCAGTTACAAAAACTCACTTCTAAATTATTTGTTACTGAAAACAAGCAAACTTATCATGAAATTTTTACCCTTCCAAAAAGCTTCTCTATTTTAGAGAGAAGGTATCTTCATGATATGGGCTTAGCACTTATCTTTTATCTTTTTTCATCTTCTCTTCACTGGGCAAAACAGAATATGCTGTTTCCACATAAAGGTCATTAGTAGCCTGAAGGTCTATGCAAATCCTTCACACCAAACCCAAATAACATTAGAATGGAGTAAGTGATAAAAGAACTAAAGAAATGAAGATTAGAAACTAAGTTTAAAAGGGGTGGGGGCTAGCAACTTGTCAATACAATGTTTTGACTGTGGATGGTCCTAACTTGTGTGCTTTTATGGCTAAGTTTGGAGTTACCCTGAAGACCTGCAAAATCCTTCCAGGTGAGCATCAGAGAAGTTCAGTTTGGATTCTACAACGTTCCTTTCCTGGTATGTTCCTGTGTCATTCTTTTCTGAAGACATTGACCATATGATGATATTCAAATGGCCAAGCGTTTACAATTTCCAGATCTGCCAAATAGCAAATCAACCTTTATAATTAAAGGTGACAAGCTGACAAGGAAAATGAATGTAAAATTGTATACGTATATGAATTTTTATGTCAGATTGCCGTCTGTGCACTTGTTTTTTCTTTGTCAATAGCCGAAGGCTCATTTCCCTGTACTAGAAGTGCATTTTATATCGAGGCCTTCAGACAGCTCCCCTTCGCCCTAGTGAATTTGCTGATTAATTTTGGATGCTCCTCTTAATTAACACCCCAAAGGAAGTCTAGATTTTCTAGCCTATATTCCATGTAAAACAAGTGAATCTGAAGAACAATGACCTAAGGAGACAGGCGCGCTGTGTCCGAATGACATTACAAGAACATTGAATATCTCACAAGTCAGGACCTGGTCAGGCAATGCCTAGGGAAAATGTAGGCCTTTAATCAGGGCAGAAATGAGATTCATATTAGTCCAATTTCATTTTCTTTATTGCTGACAAAGAGAGGCTGGGATGGATGCCACCTGACAGTTGAAACATGGTGGTCCTATGCAGGAACGGGTGCCTCTGGCCTTGATTAATAATTGGTACCATTTTGACTTGCGGGCAGATAAGTTGATGATGGATGAGAGAAAAAGAGTGAAGTGATTTATTATAAAATTAGGATAAAATAACGAACTGGCTAATTGCACACAAGCCTCATAAAATGTAGCTGTGGAGTCAGAAGTGCAATGCCAGGCAACAATAATTTCCACCTCACTTTTCACAATGAGATCTTAGAGCAAAAAAAGATAGAGACAACTCTTACTTATGGAGCTGCTACATGCAGAAAAAGCTTTGCCCATTCTTCTACTTCAAGCAAATAAAACACTTAGACTTATATTTCAGTTTTTATTATTATTGTTGCACCAGAAAAGGGAACAGTAGAACTAAACAGGCTACATTAAACCAACTGTTGCTTCTTTATTAAAGCTAATAAAACCTTGTATTTCTGTTATTTCTTTGCATACTTTAGCAGGGTAAAAATATCTAAACTTCTGAAACAGAGATGCATTTATGTTAAAATTCAATCAAAAAAATCAACTTGCAAGGTCTATTGGCACCTGTAGAAGTGTTCAATGCTCTTGGTATGTATCATTTTTCTAGTTCACTTTTTGATGGTCTGAACTTCCAAACCTGTGCTCTGAAAATTATTTTAGAAGCTGAGTCATCTATTGCTCATTATTTTATGCTGCATATGTCCAATAGAGTGCAACTACAGATTAAAAAACTATATGTTATAATAACCACTGACTGTCTGATAAAAATATTTATTTTGCTGTTATGAATCAATGTTATTATATTCTTTTTTGTTTACAAGACAGATGCTTGATCGTTTTCCCCTGGAAATCTTTAAAGTTCAATCTGCTCTAATTCCTTGAAAGTTTTGCTACTAGTAGTTCTAATCAACATCCAAGAGATTTTTTTTGCAAGCTCAACTATTAAGCAAGCTGAAATTACTGAATTAAATACAACTGCCAACAGTATCGTCCCAATAAGATGAGTTCAATTATAAAACTTAAAATTAATGTAGCATGGGGAGCTAGAATTTAATTTTCATGTAATTGATTTCTATTCTACTCCTAAGACAAAAATGTGGCAATTTCTCCTTATACGCCACAAAGTCTCCCATACTGAACTTGCCGTACAGATTAGGAGAAAGTATTTTAAAATAATAATTTGAAAACACTTTATTTTGATCCAAAAATCACAATCATGGCTTAAAAGCATTAAACTTTTTTTCCATATACCTAAAGAAAAATAAAAATTACACATACTATCATATCCCTTAAACAAGTATTACAAGGTTTCATATCTGATCCACTCTGGAATGCCTACCATGACTGGCAATTTATTTTTTGGGGAAGATTTGAGAAAAGTTAACCTGAATTAATTTCTAAAGTGAATTCTTAAACTATATCAATTCCATAGGAAACTCTGTTTCAAAATTTTAAGGTGTCTATAACATGACACAACTTCATGAATTAGAGTAAACTGAATTAAGACTGTTTCCAAATCAGAGTATCCACCATTTACTTAAATTCTGTTAAACTCATCTCCCTGTTTTATCTGGACTAAATTCTTCAAGCTCTTCAACCTGTTCAAAAATCTTTTCACACTGATTAAATTAGAGTTTATTTGAGGAAAAACGCATATCAGGTAAAAGGTGATTTAACAGAAAAATTACAGAAGCACCATCCTTTTTTGTCTGATTCCAAAATTATGATGTTTATAATCATATCTGTCAAAACCCGAAGGCTACACCCCATCATGACCATCAGAACACAGACTTGAGAAAAATGCATATTACTGAGAGAAAGGAGGTAAGAGAGCAATACTGCCTGTGTTGTCCTTGCAAATTGCATTAATGTCTTCTCACCATCAATACCTATGTTCTTTCACTATCTCAGAGGTTTGACAATTTAGGGTAAAAGGAAATCATCTTAATTAACTTAGTGCTTTCAAGATCATGAGGTAAATAACTCTACAAGGAGTGCCTTGTGCTCTGACCTTCTGCTCTGTACTCAAGGAGGCGCAGCATGGCTGGTTATGGCAAGGACATTCCTCTGTAAACCACAGTGTAAGAGCAGTTCAGGCCATCATGTCCCTTGTCTCTGTGAAGTTGGTGCCAGGCTCCACATCTTTGCTAACTTGCCTCTGATATCTTTGCTTCCACTGGATGCCTGGCATAGGCTTGCCATTTCTCCACACTGCAAACATGACAGCCTTGGGGTAGCATCACTAATGCCTGGGAGGCTTGTGGCAGAAACAATAACATTATATCAAAGGTTAGGACAGCTGAACAATTACTCACAGATTACTGAAAGATAAGATCTGAAAGCAGCTTGAAGATCAGAAGGGAAATTGAAGTCTCTGTTCTCTGCAGAGATGAAATTGGAAAGACAAAAACCCAACTAGAACTCAATCTGCAACCACCATTGCAAAAGATAGAAAAAAAAATGTTTCTGCAAACACATTAATTAAAAAAAAAA